>JACXGK010013649.1:0-12629 GCA_016801125.1 Novumbra hubbsi
AACAGGAAGCCCCAATTAGTTCTCTGCTCTATCCCTGCGTGGAAATGACAGTGAACCCGTATATACGAAAATTACATTTACTACCAAAATCACTATTAAATTCAAGATGTTATTAATAAAACGGGATTGTTGCCAAGATTTCCTGGTCGGACCTTTTCTGTCTCAAATACCAGATTTGAACAATTCGCAACCCTAACAGTACCATATGCCTTTTTTGACCGCACACTTAAATTGCTGGAATTTCACACCCTCACAATCCTGGAATAAGCACTATATATGTTTTGGGAATTTTGCATATTCCTTTTTGGATAATCACACCTTAGATTGGATTATTGTATTTTAAAACCCTGGAATTTCGCACTTTAAATCTTTGGAATATTTTGAGTAATGCTTTATTTTTTAACTGACATGAAGTAACTTATTCCATCAATAAACATTGCACACAAAAAAATATATCTATTGAGTGGAGTGTTTTATTGTTCATAGGAAATAAAGGAGCGCGTCTAAACACGGCATCGCCAAGACAAAAACCTTTGGACGGAGTTTGCCGTTACAGTATGGATGGATACTACTTAAATAATTAAATGTTTAGGAATGACAACTCAGTTGTAAGTAACATTTATTGACAAAAGGCTACAACACATCGTCTTAGTTATGGATCTGCTCACACCAGCCCTCTGCCGACAACACAGCTTGAGACTTCATGTCTCAAAATCCCTCGCTGAGAGCTTGATACACATCCACTTTTAGATAGAGGGAAAAGGCCTAAATGTGGAGGCCGGGGTGGCGGGGGAAACAGCAGAATATCGTGGTTGTCGCACTTGAAGCAATGTCGGAGTTTGTGTTCCTGGTCTTAAATAGACCACTCTGGCTTTAAGTGGGAGTGACAGGCTGCGTAAAATGACAATGATACTGAAAGCGTGCAAAGTCCTACTGCATGAACCAGCTAATTTTGTGAATACTGTGCATACGGAAAGCATCCACAGCACTTAACTTTTTCAGCCTTATTAAAAAATTGATTCAATTCATTAGTTTCCTCAAAATTCTACACATAATACCCCATAATGACAAAGTGAAAAAGTTTGTTTAATATTTTTTATAGATTTGCAAAAATTGAGAACAAAAATAAACATTTACATAAGTATTCACAGCTTTTGCTCACCACATTGTTGAAGCACCTTTTGGCAGCAATTACATCCTCAAGTCTTTTTTAGGATGCTTGGCACACCTACAAGCTTGGCACATCTATTTTGGACATTTTCTCCCATTCTTCTTTGCAGGATATATTATATAATATTATATATCTTCATATTATTTTCTAAATAGCTGTTTTCATATGATAAGACCTTAAATAAAACACATTCTTATAATTCCTTAACCTTTTAAAACAAACAAATTGTGTAATTCCTTTTTTTTTTTTTTTTTTTTACTTTCTTTGAAAATGACCTAGTAGATGAACTGATGCTCTGGCTGGATGGAGATGCTGTGGAGGAGAATGTGTATGCTAATAAGCAATTTCTCAAACTTTGTGATCCTTGGAAATCTTTCTGCCACCTTAACTATTCATCATCGGTCCATGGGGGTAAAATCCATGTGTCCTCTCCCAGGTTCATCACAGCTCCAGTTGTTTCATTTTTCTTAATGATTGCCCTAATAGTAAAATCTAAATTGGATATAATCACAATTTGTTAAAGATTTTCTAAGTGTGCCAATAATTGCGGCACGTGGCATGTTCTTGAACAGAATTCTGTCAATTAAAGGTTAGTGTCATATAGTGTGAATTTTGAGTGTAAGCAGAAAAACAACAATGAAATTTGTCTTACAGCCTTTTTGTTCATATTCACCAAGGTGTCAAAAGACAACTGAACCAGACAACCAGAACTGACTATATATTAAACTGCCATTAGGGGGTGCCGGAGAACTATGGCTTAAACACAGTATGATAAAGTGAAAGGTAAACACGACACTTTAAGACGTAAACATAACCGCTTGAAAGGAATATGTGTTTAAACTCACTTTAAACTCTGAATGACTTCCATATACAAAGACATGTCTCAATACTTTTTTCCCAGGTTGTGTGCAACGTGAAAACAGCTTCACACCAAGATACCTTTAGCAGAACATTAATTGCTCCGAATGTATACGTTATCATGTTACCAAGGTACACTTTAGCTGTTAGCTGGTTGACTGACTGCTAGGAATGTGAGTGAGGAGAATGTCGCAGAAAGACAGAGAGCGCTCTGATGAAGATTGTCTTCATTAGTCACAGGGGACTTCATTGGACTTGTCCAATAAACACTCAGATACAAAGTATGAAAGCATATGCACTCACTCCTATAACTGGATTCAGATAAGAGTGTCTGCCACATGACCTCACTGTAAATCAAAATTTTCTGTTCTGAAATTATATCGTTTGCGTAAATTTTTAAAAGAATGGTGAAGCTTCGCCTCTGCGGATATTGAGTCCAGTGAGGGTAACATACCTGTGCCTCTGCGTGTTGTTGCTGGTGAGAGACATGCCGTTGTGTTCCGAGAGAGCCACCTCGGAGCTGTACAGTCTTGGCTCCTCTGGTCTCTTAGCTGGGAAGGGACAGATACAAGTTGATGTTTAAAAGTCTCACATTATTGATAGAAGCCACCGCAGACCCCAATGGAAGGCAAGGCTCATCTAAGGGAGTTGCCCAGCAGCATTACTGAAACCGGAAGCAAATGTCAACGCTACGTCACCTGAAAACACTAACAGGGAGCGTTTCCTAAAGATTGAACGGCTTATCATGACCATATCTTTATGGTCAAGATAAAGCCAACAAATGCCTTGTAACCTTGTAAAGCTTTGTCTTTGATATGATTTGTGGCGAAGTCAATATCAAGGCCTTGCTCGGTCATGCATATCGGCAAGGTTTGTATTTCCATGCCTTACTTCTTCAGCAGCCCATACGTAAAGATATCTTGTCTGTAGTCTGGATCAGAAAGTTACCTTGTCGGTAGTCTGGATCAGAGGAGGCTACGGAGGGGCTTTCACTGGATGAGCTGTAGTCACTGTGGTACCTCCGGTGGGTGTGGAGCGGGTCTGGAAGACAGAATTATTAGAGTCAGTCGCTTAAATTAACTGTGGTCTGAATGCAACCAGCACAAATGTATTTGGATCACCCATTAGCTTGTGCCAAAGTGGCAGCTCCCCTTCCTGGGATCCATTGCAGAGACATGTTTCTGGCAAAGAGTGGGCAGTCATTTGAGCAGTAAGCAACATTGACTTGAATAATACATTTACAATTACATTTTCCTCATATTACTAGAATTTTTTAAAAGGTACAAAATATGTAAAATATAAAAAGATCCCACTCAACTATGTGTTTCAGGGGGCTACCTACATTGGCAAAAGAATGGCTGAGGGACCAACCATTTATGCTCTGTATCCACCTAAAGTCCACCTGAAAATGTTAATGATGACACCAGTGTGTAAGCATTTTGGATGCTTAATATATGCAAAATGTACAGACAAAACTGTGGCTAAAGGATCCAACACCTCAAATTTATCTTAATCTTTATGATTACCATAAATGTTTACACACCTAAGCAAATACAAGTAATAACTTAAGTTAAAAGTTACCTCATCAAACACTGAGTTGGCAGGGAATTAGATAAAAAAATCTTTAAAAAGATTTAAAGATAAAAATATACAAACTGAAAATACAAAATGTTATATTATTGGCTATTTGATCAAAAGAGCACTGCAGACTTTATTTTTAAAAGGGATGGATATTTACAGAGGTATTTTTTATTTAATTCTAAAGAGATACAGGTTTTCTTAATTTTTTCTTTAGTTTCCCCATCAGAGAGTGGCGTACAATACAACCTCTAATTGAAGAATGCTCTTGTGATTTTATACATCCCTAGTGTGGTGAAATTCATTAATGCATAATAAACATGAAACAGTGCTTATTCCTCAGACTATAATCGTACCATCAAAATCTAGAATCATTGCATCCCTAGTTACCACCACCAAAGTTTTCCCAGGTCATCACATTGCATCCACCATGCTTTACAGATGGCATCAAGCACCCCTCCAGCATCTTTTCATGTGGTGCGAGTCTCACAAAGTGTGTTTTTTGTGATCCCAACACCAACACAAACAGATTTGACTGTCCGTAACACTTTTAAGCAATCTTCCTCTGTCCACCGTCTGTGTTATTTTCAACCATCTTAATCTTTCCTTTTGTTGACCAGTCTGATAAAAGAACAGGCTAGAAAGGACTTGTGAGGGGTCAGTGTCTCAAACTAGCTTAGTTGTGCAACAGGGGCCTCCCACTCTTTCCATTCTGGTTACAGCCAGTTTGCACTGTTCTGTGATGGGAGCACAACAGTTTTCAGCAATGTGAGAACATTAACATTAGCTTCTTTAATCAGCAATTTTCAGATATGCTAACATAATTGCAAAAAGGCTTCACTAATGACAAATTCACCTGATTACTTGGATTAACCTGAAAATGATAAACTTGGATTATCAAACAATGTGCCTTTGAAACACAGGAGTGATGGTTGCTGATAATGGGCTAATGTAGATATTCCATACATATTTTGCTGTTCCCAGCTACAATAGTCATTTACAACATTAACAAAGTCTACACTGTTATTCTGAACAATTTGATGTTATTTTAATGTACCACAAATTTGCTTTTCTTTTGAAAGGACATATCTAAGTGACCCAAACATTTGAACGGTAGTGTGTATTCACCCCAAAACGGAATCTGCGATTTTAGTAAGCTCTAATGAGGCTTGAGGACTTAAGAATTGACAGTAGTTAGAGATGTTACACCAACAATGCATGGATCAAATGTAGCTGCTTTGAATAGCACAGTGCAAAATGACAACAAAAAATAGACATTGGTATGTCAATGGCCATACCTGAAACTTAAAGGAATGTTGTTGCAGAACCTGAAAGTTGCTGAAAAACCTTAAGTAAAAGCAGTTCACCATGGAAGGGAGACAAAATTCCTTCGCAGTAAGGTGAAAGACAAGACCAACCACTACAGAAAACATTTGGTTACAGTCATTGTACAGAGCAACCTGTACAATCATGTTAAAGGGCAATAACAGTTGCACAAATAGTTGCACAATTTTGTTAATTTAACAAGATAAACTCTCTCATTATCACTAAGATTCCCTGTGATATAGTTTTTTGGATAATCACCCAAAAACATGAGTGAAAACATGCAAAATGTAGGAACATGGGAAAATAGACAAATACTTTGCACAGGAAAGTATGTTCAATGAACACTGAAGAAAAGGGACAAAAAAAATCCCCTATCTTATCCTTTGGGACAAACATGTATTTGTGAAGTGGCTCTGTAATGACATATATTGACATAAATGGGGCATAGATGGGCGAATAGATGAAGGAATACCACAGTAACAACATTGAAGAGGTGGAGGATTGGGTAAGCATACAGTTGCAGACAAAATTTTATAGAATGACACAAATATACATTTTCACAAAGTCTACTACCTCAGTTTTTATGATGGCAGTTTGCATACACTCCAGAATGCCATTAAGTGTGATCAGGTGAATAGCAACTAACTGTAAAGTCCCTCTTTGCCATTAAAATTTACTTAATCCCCTAAAAAACATTTCCACTGAATATCAGCCCTACCACAAAAGAACCAGCTGACATCATGTCAGTGATCCACTCATTACCACAAATGAGAGTGCAGAGATTTATCAGGGTGGCGCCAATAGTTTTGGTGCAAAAGAATGATAACAGGTGCACTGGAGAGGCAAAAGGGAGACAATTGCTTTCTCCTTATCCTTCCTAACTGAAGAAAAAGTTCTCTAGTGCTTGGCCCCCGTTCTCAGACGCCAACAATTTCAATTATTCACTTATGAGTTTAGAGTTTGAATCCAGCCCTCATCTGGTTAGTGACTTTGGTTTACATTGACCATTGGTACATCATTTTGTTCTCAAGGAATCATACAATGTACACAAAAGATTTAGATCTTGTAAATATTTTGTCCATCGGGATCTGATGTGTGATTTAAATGTTCATGTCATGTGGCATGACATTTAACCATTAATGTTACAATAATGGCTCTGCTGAGTAAAGCAGACACTAAAGAGTCCTCAGAAAGGCAGCATAAACACTCCCTCCAGCCCAGACACACATTTGCAATTAACACAGAAGCTTCTTACTTCCTCATCTCACACAGTCAGGACAAAGTGAATCATACTGACAGACTCTGCAGTACAGTAAGTCTCCAGGACATAGTAATTTGCAATGCCAATGCAACCTTGCTTTAGCCATCTTCAAAAAAGCTGGTGGAGGCTGGCAGACAGTCACAGCAGAGACACCGGACAGTACTCACCCGTCCCAGAACAACACCCAATAAGCACCACCACACTCATTAATGCATACTGAAAGACTGCATATGTGTTATCTACATTTACTTACCAAGTAACATTACGATAGCATTTCTTTCTGTAAAATAGCATCAGCCTAATCTGGCGCATTTTCGGTTACGTTAACTGACGCAGCTGCAGTGGCTTCAGGCGACAGTAGCTTCATGTGCAGGCTTATGAAAACACTAAAATAGTGTAGTTTGCGTTTGTTTCATATTCTCATTAATATTCACATTAGTTACATGCAGATCACAAATGTATTACTTGCGCCGAGAATGACCACCAAGAAACTGTTGTTGTTCCTTGGCAACGTCAGATCCAGATCACAGGCCACGGAAGCCCCAATGGTTCGCAACACTGACAGGGTGAATTTATGAATGAAGGTGTGAACGTTTTGAGCTTTCCTAGTGGGTATACGGCATATTCCTGCGTATCTAAATGTTGGGTTGTACAACTGCCTAATCCCCTACTCTGAGAACAAAGAAGGACATAGAAGCTATAGCTCTAAGCAGTCTACAAACTGTGAGAACAGCTAAAGAGGACAGAAATCAGCCACCAAGATAATTTAGAGCCTGGTGGCCCAGAGGAGGAAGAAGAGGAACCAACCTCCTGTTAGATCATACTGTAGGCTAACTGGATAATGACAGGCTACTATCGCTCAGCATTTCCGGTACAAAGTTTTCTTTGCGTTTCACTGGCCGCCGTCTACACATTCCTTCACTTCAGTGTGGTCTAATATGGTCTATTATTTTCTCATCAGGTTGAACTGAAAGCTATAGAATACCTACAGCGAGCCATGGGGCCAGCACTCGATCACACACAACCAAACGCAAACACCCACACGCAACCAGTGCTTTGCTCAGTAGTGTGAGACGGTAGCTCCCTTTGCTCACACCCTCTATTAAAAGAAACAAATTATCCTCAGATTCACAAGTCAGCAAATCGAGGTGGATAACAGCCTTAGCAAGGGAAAATGGCACATTTGACGGAAAATACCTCTGGTAGGTCGGTCAGCAAAGGAAAAAGCTGATAAAACGCCAGAGGAGTGTTTGGGGGAAAGGATGTGATTCCTAAATTACACCTTATTTCCTACACAAAACACTACTTTTGTCAGGGACACGAATAGTGTGCATATTGGAATACAGCGAAGATAGAATGCGGGCCGGATAGGAAGCTGGACGTTTATTATAGCCATTCCTCCCCCATAAAAACTCCAGATGGCCGCCAGATGCAAAGAGCAAAACCAAAGCAACACGTGTAAATCCGTGGCCGTTAAAGTGAACAACTCCATAATGAGTCGTTCTGTGTCATTTTTATCAAGGGGGAGACTGCAGCCAAACCTGTGTTAATCTGGAATCATGCGCGTGTCTCAGAGGTTTTGTGTCTGGCAGGGACTTGACTACAAGAATGAGAGTTAAAGGGTTAGAATTATACATTTCTTATTAGAAGCAGACATTTGGAAACCACGACCGACTCTCACACTACAGGGCCTCTAGTCCCAAATAGAAGCTTCTTTCCATTTAAGAGAAATTATTTTCTTATTGCTGGCACAGGGATTCGAACTGGCAACCATTTGCTTACAAGCTCTAACCACCGGGGTATCAGCATATTTATTTTAACGGACATGACAACACAACCCTGGGTACGCTCATCCAAACCCTGTCTCTGCAATTCTCCCAGTTAAACGCATACACAAGGTATAAATCATTCAACAAAATGCTTACTGGCAGGTTCCTTCAAGACCATGCAGCAACAATAGGAATAGTGGAGTTAAAAAAATTAAAACAATGATTGTAATTAAGACAATACTGACAGTGTGAATACAGATAGAGGTGCCACTTAACATAAAACTGTTTCAGTGCTTGCAGTTTTTACAGATACATAATATCAGCTGGGGAAATGGGTATGTTTACATTTTGTAGCAGCAAGTAAAAATTGTCTGAGCCGGTCTGTGTCAAAGGTTTGTATTAAAGGTTTTCCTTAAATCATTAAAAATATAAAAAGGGACTCACCATCCATGGCCTGGCGGAGCACCTGAAGCTTCCTCTGCTTCTCTTTGATACGGTCATAGGCGTTAGTCAGAGCTGAGCTTACTGACATGGCCGAGTGATGGTGGCCCATCGCCCTGGTTGCCTGTAGTCCACCAAAGTCAGAGTAGCGGCTGTCCCTGGATGCCCGGGAAGCAGACTTGTATCGGCCTCCCGAACGAGTGCTGAGGGCACTGCTACCCCGCCTGGCGTCCTCCAGGGCTCCGAACCGGAGCATATCTGGGTCAATGTGAGCAAGGTCTACGGAAGACGACCAGTTCTTCTTACGTTGGGCCGCTGAGTCCCCTCTATAAGGGGGAGACCTCCTGTCTACCTCTGCAGGTCTGCCTCTCTGCTGGAGTGGGTGCTGAAGGTGGGGGTACAGGGCCAGGTTCACGGGGGATTCTGATCCTGGATGATAGTCAGAAGGCAGGTAAGGTCCAGGTGGGGCCCCCTCCTCACCCCTTAAGAGGTCCTGGATGGGTAGGGAGCCCATGGAGCGACTCAAGCCTCGGTTAAGAAAGGCCTGCTCCTGACTACGGGCCTTGTAGCGCTCCAGCACCCGGGGGGCAGCACTTCTTCCTGCAAGACAGGTAAAGAGAAAGGTTCATCTGACAGTGTAGGAAAAAATGTATGTAACACAGGCGTTTGAGATGTTATTATGTTTGTGCCGTCTTGGCGCACACACACTAAAAACACATTCATTTTGTGGTAGTGGACCCTCCAATTTTACCAGACATCCCACAGAAATGTATGTAAATATCCCTATACTATATATTCACAACAAAAGCTGACAGATCAAAATGCCTTTACATGTCACGCCTTGATTGGTGTCACCTGTTGTCTTGTACCTGTATCGTCACCAGGTGTTCCCGGTTCCCCATTAGTCCTCTCTGTGTATAACCCCTGTTCTCTGTTCCCACTGCATTGCCAGTTCGTCTCGTACATGTTACTTGTAGTCACGCCCTTTGTTTTGTAGAGTACCCGCTCCCATCCTGTTAGATGCCCCATGTTACCATCCATCTGCCACCCACCCAGCCTGCTGAATTAACAACTCAGCCTGCCGTCTGGCTGTTCCCCACAGACCAGGGTTCCAATAGTCACTGAAATACTTTATAGATAAAGCTTGTCTGGAGTGTATGCAACAAATGTTAAAGTTAAAAGAATCTTCTTGTACTGAGTGTACTGAACAGTTTATTTGGAGAAAATAAATACTAACCCGGGTCTGACAGTGCAACATAAGAACCAGAAAGGTTTGACACTCCGTCAAGAATCAAGGCACAAATGTCAAATGTAAGATCTTGAGCTGTTGTTTCCCCAGTCTTGTAACAAAATGTGTTACAGTATTTAGCAGGGTAGTAGATGGTTTTGCTTTTTTTCTGATTTTATTCATAAATGTAAACTGCCATTTGCTAACTAGACAACTAAATGTTGGACGCTAATGTGTGTTTTGCTTTTGAAGTGAAAAGCAGTCACTTTCACTAGATAGCCAAGAGTGGAGGCACTACTGTCGTGCTCTGCTGACGATGTTGTCCCTTGATCATGATGTTGTGAATATGCCGAAATATGTGCCACATACTTTCACTTATAATCTATAAAGAAAAAAAATATGTTGAGAAGTTGGCGCTGGAAGAAATAATTTGGAAAGGTGTTGAGGTGCCCTTGGGGGGCATTTGTTTCAAGGCAAGATTACATAAAAAAGTCACAACAATACAAGTTTTAAGTTGCACAAACTGTGGCAGGCATCAATCCAACCTGGCTGATTACGCCACTGAGACTGGATGAGATGGTTTATCATTACTGTTCTTCTCTTCAGTGTTGTCAGCTTCTTGTTAACTTATATTTGTATTTGGAGAAAAAAAATCATTTTGAGAAATCTAAATAATCTACAGGAGCATTCTAGAACTCTATTGCAGTCTAAAAGGCAGCAGTTGTGAAGGTCTGTGTGACATTCCAGGTACATACCTCTCCCAACCATTACTGACCCACCGTCAAACCGGTAATGCTGGATGATGTTGCAGGCAGCATATCAATGACCAAGGCATCTCCAGACGATTTCACGTCTGGCTCAGTGCGAACCTGCTCTCATCTGTGCCAATGGAGATCAAGTAAATTCCAATCAAGCTGCACTGTTCTGGGCTGTGCCACAGATCCCACTAGAGGGTCCCTGATGCCACCCTCTGGGAGTCTATTTCTGACAGTTTGATCATAAACATGCACACAAGTAGCCCACTGGAGGTCCTTTTGTAGGGCTCTGACAGTGCTCCTCCTATTCTTCATTGCAAAAAAGAGCAATTAACGGTCCTGCTGCTGAGTTGTTGCCCTTCTACGGCCCTTCTTGCTCTCCGTTTGCAACAGTCCATCTCCTGGTACCTCCTTTATGCTCTTGAGACTGTACTGGGAGACACAGCAAACCTTCTTGCGACTGCATGTATGGATGAGCCGTCCTGGACTACCTGTACAATCTGAATTGTACAGGTTGTCCACTCTGACCACATCATGATTGACCGGATTCCTGCATACAGGCCGAAACTACCATCACTGTATAACATCACGCACCAGGGTGAGTTCAAGCTGGCTCTCTATCCACACTGAAGCACTGTGCTGATCAGCTGTCTCCAGTGTTTACAAAAATCTTGGAACACCTCACTGGTGACATACCGTGCGCCAGCCTGCTTCAAGACCTGCACCGTCATTCCCTTCCCCCAAAAACCAAGGATCAGAGGACACCACCCACATTGGGCTCATCTCTGGTGAGGATAAGTCCACCTACAGGTGGGAGATCGACCACCTGGTGAATTCGTGCAGGCAGAACAATCTGGAGCTCAAAGCTTGGACAACAACGGAGATGGTTGCGGATTTGAGGAAGAACCCAGCCCCACTCGCCTCCATCACCCTGTGTGACTCCTCAGTTATTGTCCTTTGCGCTTCCTGGGCACCATATTCACCCAGAACCACAAGTGGGAGCAAAACACTAGCTCTTTCACTAAAAGAAGCACAGCAGAGGAAATACTTCCTGCAGAAGCTAAAGAAGTTCAACCGGCCAAAAACAATGATGGTGCACTTCTACACAGCCATCAATTAGTCCATCCTCACCTCCTCCATCACCATCTGGTCAGCAGACTGATACGCTACTTTAGAGTATAATTTGGTCTGCTGAGAAGGTGATTAGCTGCAATCTGCCATCCCTCAAGGACCATTACGCCAACAGGACCCTGAGAACTGCAGGAAAGAGTGTGGCCGACCCCTCCCACCCTGGACACAAACTGTTTCAATCACACCCCTCCGGCAGGAGGCTATGGTTCATAAGGATCAATAAGTCATGCCACAAAAACAGTTTCTATCCATTGGCAGCTGGCCTCATCAACAAGGCTAGGTGACCCCCACTGACCCCCCTCCACCCCCTTACTTTACTGCACTTCTTTGGACTACTTGTCTTGCACATTGCACAATATGGTAGATGTTTTTAACATTCCCTGGCAGGTAATTTATTTATTTAGTCTTATTTCAGTCTGACTGTCAAGAACGTTTTTGTTTATTAGATTTTTCAAAGCTTATAATGCCTGCGGTCTGTTTTATGCATTTGAAAAAGGCAGAGTCCAGTTTAAAAACTTCAAAAACACCATTCCTTTTAACCTTTGCTTAACACTAGAAGCACCAGAGCGTGCACATTTTACCCAGTGAAAAGGGAAACAATTATATCTTCGCTCTCAAACAAATTCCAGGACCCTGCTTATTTAACTTTTTTTTAAAAATTTTACTTTTCTTAGATATGTGCGTTTTATCACCTAGTATTTTGTTAATTTTCAAAATCACACAGAAAAAAGCTGATTTAAGGCTATTTCACTCCTGTTCAATGTTAAATTTGTCCCCGGTGCGCATTCTGACATTTTTCGTTCCTGCATTCCAAGGCTGCAATTCTCTTTTCTATCAGCAGATGTCGCAAGACTAATACGAGTCTTCTGTAATTTAGACAATTTTATATTTATAGTGTATAAAAAAATAGATCAAGGGTATTCAATAAAAATGTATAAAAGGTCCAGCTAGACAAAATTACTTCAAGCAAAGGTCCTGAATGTCTTATTTGTGTTATGATTCAATGCCATACATATTGAAGTAGTCTAGTAGTTGTATGTATACAGAAAACAACTGTTTATTTTATTTGACTCTCAAATTAAATAAAGTGTACAATTCAAAAATAATAATA
>JACXGK010013651.1:0-12627 GCA_016801125.1 Novumbra hubbsi
CTAACTGAGTTAGGTAACAAATTCAGAACACAATTTGTAACTGTGCAATTTATGAATTACCAATCCATTCAGATTCATAGCTGAATTGCAAACCAACCTTTTAGTTCCATCTTCACAGAATCAGTTGATTTATAAATGCTAGTTTATAAAGTTCCTAAAGGTAATCAAGTGTCACTTTGATCACATCGTGATAGGACAACAAGCTAAACTTGCCAATCCCATGGAATTTTATGATTTTAACTAAATAAGCATTAGAAAATGCCTGTAAACTTGCAGAAGTGTCAATGACATATCCATAGTTTGACTTGATTTGAATTGATGTTCACTTTCCTATTCTATATTGTTATACAATCCTCACAAATGTCTTACCCAGTGGAATGTATTTCAATATATTGTGTAAGGTTTGACAATGTTATAGTAAATACCATTTCAAATCTTAGGTTAATTTTGAGTCGATTCAGTATGAAAAGTTCTGATTTACAATTCATTCCAATAAAAGACTGATGACAATCATAGTTCATGTCAACAGTATTGGGTTTGTATTCTGTATAGGCAGATACTGAAAATTCTCTACGGAGAATTGGTATAAATTATATAAAAGTAGTACCAGTGTCTCCCTAGTCCATTCAATACATTCAATTCAGTACCTATAGCACTTAAGAGATGATTTGGCCATGATGACTAGATCAGTGGATCCCAACCAAGGGTTGGGGTTGGTACTAGCAAGTACGTTTATTGATAGAGCACAACTCAGTGTACTAGGACCCCTGGAGGTTGACACTGACCACAGGGGGTTCTTGAGAACACTTGTGACTCCATAGGTTTACTAGTAAAATTAACACAAGGGGGTACATCAGCGAATCACTGGACTAGATTGAGTGTTGATATAAAGACCCCTAATCCTTTGATCAGTGCCCGTGGGATAATTAGTGACCCCAGAATATTGGATCCGATCCACTTGTAAACCAGATTGGGTTTCAGGTAACTGGAAGAGTAGACACATGGGTTCTACTATCAAAATGAGGACTTCCTATTAACCACCATTACAAGGAAATCTCAAATGTCTTCACTTGGACTTTCCTTGTGGGGAATGCATGTACACTGACATATACATGACCTCTCATTGCGGCTCTTTCTGTGTGGTTTAGGTCCTGTTGGAGAGAACGGACCATCATCTGAAAAAGACAATGTAAGCTCTGTTTTATAACTTTCAGTTTTGTGTAACGGTTTTATGAATGAAAATAACCTTTGCCGTTTTACAATAACATTAAACAAATGTTTTTCTCTAGTCTGATACATACCACCTGTACCACTCAATCCTGGACAGACCAGCAGCCTCAGTCCAGTCAGATGGGTTGTACAGTCTTCTGCAGACACACTGAAACTACACCACTCGCTTTCTGCAAGATACAATCTCCAAAATGTTTTGGACAGTAATAAAATAATAATTCAATCTAATTTTATTTGAAACAAAACAAAGACAATTGTGTTAAAATGCAGATTGTGAGAGTATTGTCCATATTGGATGGACTATTTAAAAATTACTGAATGTTTTGTACATATTTCCTGTGTGTGTGTGGCACCGCTGTCTTCAAAGCTGTTTCTTATTAGATTGGTTTTGATTGGTTGCATTAAAAGTGTATGCTCACAGCAAAGCCTTGAATATGTAGTCTTGAATCATTGCTTTGAATTTGGATTTTCAAGCTGGTTTCTGACAAAATGGGGATCAAAGAAATGTGTAATGTATTACATTTTGCCAATTGTGAAGCAGATAAATCTAAATACTTTGATCAGAGACAGACCAAATATTAGGTGTGACAAAATTCAACTGTTTTGAACATTAAGAAAGAAATTCAGCAGTGGCAATTTAGTAAACCAACAAAGACAACTTGTGGATGAATACTCTTAAGGTAATTGGAAAACAGACATAAAACATTTTCCAGGAGTTGCAGGATAGTTCTTGTTGCAAAGGAACCAATCCCCAGGATGCACGGCCTCTGATTGGCAGACAGCTGCTTGACAGACATACAGGTTATCGTCTAACCTAGAACCCCCAGCTGCCTGTGCGGGTCGCTACAATACATTGAAAATTTGGATTTTTGAAATTGCATGGTCATTTGAATATAGTCCCAAATGGGCTTCTATAGTTTCTCACTTTCACATTTGAAATATAAAATCAGATTTTTGTTAACCGCAAAGCGGGGCCTGACTTGAAAATGAAATGCCAAACGGCTTTTCTTTAACATTTAAATACTGACAGCGCATGGAAATTCTAATGCAAATCACGTGTCAGGGTTCCACCCTGACTGGACTGGGTCCCAGCTCTGCCACCCCATCTAGTGGCCTATGGGCGATGTGCCCATCACCGTCGCCAATCACCCAGTCACCAATGACATGTTCAACTACTCACACCTGTCCCTCATCTCCTACTCATCAGCCCTACTTAGGTTCCTGTTTGGTCCCCGCTCCGTGTCGATTCAAACACTATACTATGCAGACACCGCTGCTCGTATTAGTTATCTGACTCCTACGTTTCGACGTAGTCTTCTTGGCTTATCAGCTATTGTCCTTCACGTTCGATATTTAGATCCCTACGCACACCAGCTCAGTGTTTTCAACGCACGTCCAGGAGTCGCGCGTTTGGATCCAAACCCTTCACTCGTCATAACGAAACCCTGACAACATGATGATTTATTTTATATTCATATTGACTGAAATAATGCTGGCTAACGTGGAAAATTTAAATGCAATGTGGGAACTATACGCTCCACAGGGACCTGCATTTTGTAATGGGAGAAACGAAGGTGTCCGAAACTTCGGGCCAATTGAAACAATTGCTTTTAAAAAGTATTCACTACTTCGATACGCTCAAAACATGACACGTTGTCGGCATCTGCTGGTCTAATGTGTGTAATGCCACTGGGAGACTCTGAAAAAAGTGGTGTTGTGGGCAGCGTACATAGGCAGTGCGTATACAGGTGCATCTACACCTGTTACAGAATTTATTCACATTCCAGCAGGTTCAACTGTTCCCATTTGACCCCCAACGCCCCAGTGAGACAGATCTCAAGCACCTGAGACACCTGGGGATCTGATTTTTGGCCAATGAGACAAATACATCTCCTGACCATGCTTTCCCCTGGACAGGTGAGGCCCACTTTAAACCCAGACAGTGCTTAGTGCCAGACAGTTAGTGCTGTAACAAGACACTGAACATTTCAAGTTTGTGTGGTCATGATCTTAACCAGGTTTAACTTAAGTCCTGAAATGTTATACATACTATATCTGGCGTGGATGTTGTGTGGATCCATTAAATGGATCAGATTAGTCTGACTAATAGCTTAAAGGGTCAATGATGGTTTATCAGAAAGGCCACCAAATGGTTCAGTCGGCTAGCCCAGGCCATATGGACGGACGGCTGAATGGATATTAGCTATAGTCTACAAACAGGGTTACAAATTAGCACTCGCCAAATGCGTCTACATTGTGTCTTTGGCGAGAAAATCATGAAGACTACACGACACACTGGCGGGTAGACAAAAATAATTTCATACACGCGCTAGAGAAAGCGGCTGGCTTGCAGTTGAACCTGCCGCGCTGCACGTTTCGTGCCCGTGCGTGGTGCGTAACATTAATTGCGTCTGTCATAAAGCAGCATTTTGTTGTGATACAGAAGCTAAAACCTGAGGTAAGCCTACGTGTTGACAGTTCCCAGCCAGAATGTGGAGGTTTATTGCTGGACTGGAGCCCCCAACCAAGAAAAACAAAATCGTTCAGGCGGAGACCACTCCTATCATGACTAATCCTATGATCATTTCATCCACCGAAAATAATGAGGAACTTCTGTGAAAGATGTCGATACAATGCTGTTCCAAAAACATGACTGGAGTTTAAGAAGGTAGTTATGTTTTAGTTTTTTATAATAGTTTTATAATATAGAATATTACCCAGCACCCACCAAAAATCACGTTGTTTAATTGTTTTGTTAGATAGTTTGCCACTGTATTATTGTTAATACTTTTTAGTAAATTGATAATGCATTTTTGTTGAGGTTTGGATGAGAAGACAGTGTTGGATGTGGGGAACACTTACAGAAACGACATGAAGTGTAGATTGTTTATCTCGTCATCATGGCACCGGACAGTGGGTGGGATATATTGGGTAACAAGTGAAGAAGAAGCAGTAAAATGGGCAAGCGTAAGGATCTGAGCGACGTTGACAAGGGACCAATTGTGATGGTCTAGTGGAGTCAAGGCTGCGTTGGTGGCAAAAGGGAGGTGGTTATGTCTGATTGGTGTATTACAATGAACTAGTAATAACTGCTGTTATTCATTTGAACTTGTTATTGTTATCTAAGAAATTGAATTCATTTTTATTTATATTATTATATATAATAAGTCTTTAATAAATTGTCTATCTTGCGAATACCATGTGATGTATTCATTCTAATGTATTACACTTGAGTGTTGATACTGTTGAATTGATGTTATTGTTATTACTATTATTTCTGCATCCAACATTTATATTGTTTGAGGATCGTATATGAGACCAAGACATAAAGATAAAGACAAGAAGGCTAAATAATACTAATAGTAAATTGCGATAGTAAAAAGCAATGCATTTTTTTGGCTGGTAAAAAATATGTCTGGCTGGTAAATATTTTTGTCTACCAGCCACCTTGCCTGGTAAGCCAAACAGTTCATTTTGGACTCAGTCTACAAACATATTTTTCAGATTTTCAAGAATCCCAGGCCAAAATGACAGCTTCAAAACCATCTCGAAAGATGGGAGTACGATTTCAGACAAAATGCACAAAGACAAATAAGGTGGAGCTCTGTTGAAGGAATGCTTTAATAGATAATAAATGCGAGGACTCATATTGAATCAAATGCAATGGTTCAGTCCGATGCTCCAGTAGCGGGACGTCATTAGCTGTGTATAGAAGGGTACGAGAGAAGGCCACTACAGCGAGTCAACACCAAGGTGGGGGCGTTCCAGGAGGACCAACATTGACCACAGGATCTTTCTTTGTGGACTTCCGGAAGAACTTGCTCTTTCTGAACAACTTTCTGAACGGGAAGCACGACCACTGTCGGCCTGCAGGGGTCAGACAAAGACCACAGTGAGAACTACAGACATGACAAGTTGCAGGAGAGCAACTGACACAGACAGACGCGCTCTTACCATCCTGATGGGTGACAGGCTTGGAAAAGCGCTGAGGTCCTTGATCTTGTCCATTACTTTTCTCATTCTCAGTTGTTCTCTCGCTCTTCATTGTGACAGGTGTTTTGTTCTCTGAGGTCAGATTGGTGGCTGTTTCTAACACCTCAGTCAGGTCCGGGGAGGCGTCCTTGGTCTTGGTTGGTCGGCCTGAAGTAAAAATAAATAAATAGAGAACTATAGAGAGCGAAGCAACTTTCAATACTTGGACTGTAACAGCAATATATTAACTTGAAGATGTTCTGTCAAAGACATGTTTATACCACACAGGTCCTGGGAGGGCAAGGCCTTGAAGGTATCCAGGGGGAGGGTTGGGGCCTCACAGGGCTTCTTGCTTGGGGAGACGTCCTTAGCCAGGTTGGTCAGTTTAAATATCCTAGAAAATCACAGTACTTAGATGACTATCCTCAACATCTGTATGAGAACAGATCCTAACTTAGCACTCAACTATCCAGAAGAAAAGGACATTAGAAACGAAGAAACAGTGGTTCCAGGGTTAATGTTTTCCCATGTACATCCTGTAGTGGCTTAAGCACATGTCTTTCAGAGTCACAAACGTCACCCCACTTCTAGAGTGCAGCAATGGAATTTTAATGGAATTAACTAGCTATCGTTCTCACATCTGACGGAGTACCAGCACCTCCTTCTTCTCCACAGCCAGCCTATATTCAGCCGAACGGGTCTTCAGTTGTTGGTATTGAAGTTTCTCCTCCATCATCTTCAGGTGCTCAGAGCTGTGCCAGACACACATTACAAACAAATATGTGTGAATAGATTTTGTCACACGTGAATATACTTTACTTTATGTTTGCAAGTGTTTTTCACCTGACTTTTCACATTTGATTTTGTGAGTTTCCAGGTTCCCTTTGTATCCAGCACAAACACCTCCACAAAATCTAACATAGTTTAAAACTGCATTGCCCCTTTTCCCTCTGTGAAGGATGTGAATTATTACACATCCTAACATCATCAAGATTGCATCACATAATATTATCCACTTACTATTTTGTAAGGTTCTGTTCATTGGTTTCCTTGGCAGCCTGGAGTTGAAGATTTAAATCTCGGTTCTTCTCTTCTAGAAGTTTGGATCTAATCTGTAAAAAAATCCATTGTAAATAGTCAGTTTTGTGTTCAGAAGAATTCCCTGAATAACTTGACTAAATTACTTTAGAAATGCGTGAACCTGGACTCTACACTAACTTACCAAGGCTGCATCCCTCATCTCATTACACAGTTTTCCTTTATTCTTCACATCTGCAACAAAGGTAATGATTAGATTAACGTATCAATACATTTTGTTGAGCATACCCTAACATGCTTTTAGCCTCTGCTTCTAATCCTGACATGTAGACTCATTTGTTCTTTCAACTGTGGTTGGGTGACTCACTAGTGGGTTTAGTGTTGGTGATATTAGTGTCACCAGGATCCCCACAGGAATGATTGTTGAGAGCACCACGGTCATTCTCAGAGTTTCTCAGTCTCATCTGTGGGCAGAGGAAAGGATATTTTAACCTACGGGTCTATTATCAGAACAGAACCAAGATTATTTGCTATAGTCAATGTCTGTGTAATAGATGTGGGTTTTTTAAAGCAGAATCTGACTACTAACCTTCAGTTCCTGACATTCGTGCTGTGATGACTGGTTTGCTAACTGCATTTCAGGCTTTGTTTCACATGCTGTAATCTGAACATAAATAGATTTAAAACATACAGTGAGATAATGACAAAAAGTTGATAATATGGTCAGAATATCCCAGGTAGATTCTAAAACGTACCAGTCGTTTGAAAACAGACAACTCTTTCAAGGTGTTATACAGTTCCGTGTACAGCTGGGAAAATCTAACTGCCATGTCTGTCCCCGTCACTTGGTCACAGAATGAAATAAGTCTTGGATTATGGAACATAGAAATGCGTATGTCTTCATATCTGAGGTAAATAGTTAAAAAGTTACTTACATGGGTATCTCCTTTTTATTATCTGTAATACGACAAGGCAAGAAAATAATGTTAAAACAAGGACTGCATTGATACATTATCAAAATATTTGCTAGTGCTTGTCCTTGATTAAAATAAATCATTAAGACAGTAGTAACATGTTGGAATACTACCACTAGGACGATCCCCATGAAGGTCAATGCTGAAATCACTGTCATTATGAGCTTCCATTGAACTCTGTTGCTTGCCAAAGGATTCCATTGCACATGGCCTAGTAGAGTAAAGAGACACTGGACAAAGAAACACATAAACATTACATCACCAGTTCACATCAGACTGGATGACTCAAAGAAGATTGCTGGCAGTCAGTGAGGAGGTACTAACCATCCCAAGTGGATAAAACATACCAAATAGAACCATTGACCCTGCATTAGGTAATTACCTTCAGCGAATAGTGTCACATGTAAATCTATCTTTAAAGTTATATATTCCAAACGGATTCATTCACTTAGTTTGCCTGGCTAAGTGGCTAAGCCCTTGGTCCCTTCACAGAACAGCAAACCACTGTAAGGAATCATAACCTGCCGATACGTGGCTTCTATCGTGTTTAAATAAACATGTTTTGTACACTACTTACATCCTCAAGTCCAGAAAGAAGTCCGCTAAAGTGAAAAAACGCTAATAGTAAATAGAAAACGATCCCGGTGTTGGTGATCGATTCCACGGTGGGCCAAGGAGCACCAAACTCCAGTAGCTCTTCGTTGCTTTCCATATTGATAATGGGGACCAGTCACCGCACAAGGTCATATATAGATTTGATCAATTGGATTCTAAACGTCACAATCGTTGATCATGAGGCGCCTATTGGTTCTGTCTTAAGATGTTAACGGACATGGAACTCCTCGCAAACCAATGGAAATGTAACGCAAAAGCTTGGCCGAAAGATGCAGGAGTTTAACATACACCTTTTTCCTTTCAGTTCACGGCATATTCATACAGAAGCTATAGCCTGTAACAGTGTTGTTCCTGGCATATATCAATAATATTAATTAGATCCATTCCCTTGATCAGATAAGTCTTAATCGCTCAAAGGCTCAAGAATGGCTTATCAGAAAAACTTAGAAATGGTTCAGTCAGCTGGCCCAGGCAATATCGACAGAGCCACGGCTGAATAGATATTAGCGCCAATATCCTACAAACATATTTTGTCCTGATATTCAAGAATTTCTGGCAAAAGGTTAGCTTTAAGTCCATCTCGAAAGGTGGGAGTACGATTTTAATCGGACAAAACAAACAGCAACTTATATTATAATTAATAAAAGAAAACTCATTTTATACACAGTATCTCTTAAATAAATGACTAATATCGGTTTTTGGACAATGTAAAATAAAAAAATAAATCTACAGAAAAGCACTCCAGGAAGTAATTCTTTCTCAGTCTACAGACAGGATGAAAACCAAACAACAATTGAAGGCGTTGTGCAGCATTATAATATACATTTATCTTAAGATGGGATCATAATTGGCTTCCATCTAGTATTGTTCTCCCATATCTTCCACGTTCTCGGTCTCTGAAAATGCAATAATGCGTTATAATGTGTATAAGGCTTTTAGGGTAATAGGTAAATTCACAGTTAAGCACATACATTGCTGAGTGTATATGTGAACGTGTCAGGGTGTGTGTCAGATGTCCGGGCATAAAGGCAAATGCGTCTGGATGAACCGTTCTACGTTCAAAAGTTAGCCCCACCTTTCCAGCTCAACAAACTGTGTTCCTAGAGAAAACATAATACATTTTAATATATTTCTAATGAACTGTCACATTGCTGATTACCTATAGTAATAGATTGCAAGTACATAAAAGCTAGAATTAACTGTCTATAAACGCAACCTTCTCGCGGTAGCCACAGGACCCTGTGCTCCCGTAGTGCAGCGGGTTTTATAGAACGCTCTTTGGCTTGTGCAGCGGACGCTAGAAAAGACCAACTGACATTCATCACATTCATTGGGAAGTATTTGATACACTGCCGATTATGCAGGTTTTCCTACTTACAAAGCATGTAGAGGTCTGTCATTTTTTATCATAGTCACACTTCAACTTTGAGAGACGGAATCTAAAACAAAAATCCCGAAAATCACATTGTATGATTTTTAAGTGATTAGCATTTTATTGCAAGCGCCCCTGCACTGAATATGCTGCATACCACATTTTTGCGCCTCTGCTTCAAGATATGTAATAATTTATACAAATCTTAGACGTTTGTCCTTATTCTTTAATAACATGTGATGACAGTGCAACATAACAGAAATGTATTAGAAAGGGTCCTCGAGTGACGTCTTCCTGTGAATGTGTACTCCTGCGTGTGTTTATCCGGGTGGAACAAGTCCAAATGTATGTGCAGAGATTCGGGGAAGTAGGCCATCCCGTATAATCTAGTATCCAGTTTGCAACATGGACAAAAAATAAAACAATAGAGACCCCGAAATGCTGAGTAGCTGTAATCCTATATCAAGCAAGAATGGGAATACATTTAACTTACACTTACATTTAACTTAAACAATCACAATTGGTCTAATAAATTACCAAACGCTTACAGATTGTTGTTAAAAGAGGTGATGCAACACAGGTAAACTGGCCCCTGTCCGAAATCTTTTGAAATCTGTCATTGCCATCAATTTCATAATGGGCATACATTTTTCCTAAAACATATTGTTTTATGTTTTAAACTTCTGTGTTGCCTTTGTACCAGTTTCAATTAAAATGAAAATAGTATTCATTCTGTTTTTAAATTAGTTGTATACGACTTGGTTGTAGTTGACTTAGAATGAAACTAAAAATAAGAAAGCAAAACATCTAATACTGAACATTTATTTTCTTAAATCTTTAAATAACTGCCAAAAATATTTTATAAAAATAGAAACACTTATATTTCTACCTATATTTGTCTTGGGTCTGCACGGTTGTTATAGCTCAGTCTTTTGTCCTATTGCAGCGAATGGCCAGTCGTATGAAAATGTAATGGTTTTACAATTACATAAAAAATATTTTGCCGTTTTACAGCATTGTTGCTTTAATGGCCTGAAGTGAAACTACTTTTCCTCCAATCTGATATACCAAACCTTGTGCAGCTCAATCCCTGCCAATTTACCAACCTCAGCCCAGAAAGATGGCCTGAAGTTGTCTACAGACACACAGAAACTTCACAACCAGCTTTCTGTAGCAATGTTTCACAGATCTCAAACAAATACCCTCTCTTCTAACATGAGGTTGTCACCGTTCTTTAGCAGGAAACGAGGCGCAGAACAAGGTGGGACATCCATTTTATTGTTTCTCTTTCCAAACTTTAACTAAAAAAACACCACGGCAAACCGGAACAGCGAACAAACTGACCAAACCAACGAACCAAAAACTAAAGAACCGAAGGGCAACTTAAATAGGATCCCAAATTTAAAGACAACTAAGAACCGCTGCCTCTAATTGGGGACCACCGAAACCGGAAACGCAGAGATGGCAAGGGGCACCTTTGTGGTCAGGTCCTGACTGTAACCGCCTGGTGCATAGAGACGCCTAGAGCACCCCAGCCAGAACCTGACAGAGATCCTTTGTGTAAATCACACCTCATGTTAATGTAAATACACATTTACATCTGGCATTTTATTCAATGACATGCATGTTCATTATATCTGTATTCATTTATTAATTGGATTTATTTTAAGTGTCCAGGGCTAATGTACGGTGAAATGTACTGTATTTGGGTAATTTGTCACCTGTATGATATATCTGTCCATGTTGGTTGGATACAATTTACAACATATTAAATAAAGTTTGTTTGGAGTTAAACTTGTTACGTACAATTTAAAAAAATAAAATCAATTGAATTACTATATATTCACAATAATGGGGAATTCATTTTGAACTAGTGACACAAATGATCAGATGTGAAAAACACAACCCGGCTAAAGGGTTAATAATTGGCATTGACTTCTGTCTCTCTGTGGGTTTCCTGTGAACAAGCTCTACATCTACATTACTTCTCTACTGAAATAAAGTTTAGATATCCGGTGGAACTAACCGTGAGGCTCACATTGTTCATCCCAGAAATGGCAGCTGGACGTCTGTTTTGGGTCATCCTCGTTGTCTGTGAGTCATTCCTTCTTTACAATAATATCTTGCACTCTATCAGTATTACGGACTTCTTAACTTCTCAAGATAATAATGTGTGTGTCTTAATCCATTGTTCATCAATCTGTCAGTGTTTTACATTTCATTCAGAGAAGACCATACATACATTAAAATGTATTCTACATTTTTTTGAGTAGATGTTCAAACTCCAGAGTGTTCAAAGTCAATTCATCTTAATATAGCGATATTGGACACAACTTTTTACTTTTTATAATGCTATGATAAGTATGTATGTATAATAATGACACATTTAATTATTTTCTAGATACCATTCAATCTGTCAAAGCCCAAGGTTAGTATGATGATTTCCACTTGAACAATTATGTGAACTCTGGTTTACTACACGATGTTACTACACGATGCTACCATCAACCGTGACGGTGACACAGCCCAGGCTAGATGGGTGGATGTCGGACTGGGATGCCTTGTCAATGGTTTTAGCAACTCTGGTGAAGGATTTGCAGCATGTGTGCTGGGGGACCTTCCTTGTCGAGTGTGATACGTTCTAGATTGGAGAGATTGGAGGATGTTTTCCTGCTGTGAATAAGCATTTAATATTTTAATATGCAACGTTCAAACCTGAGAACAGTCTATTCTTCTGATCTCACAGACCATCCTCAGCCCAGTCTGACAGTGATTCCTACAGTCATCAGAGAGAGAGGCTCAGTTCAGCTGATCTGTAAGACTCCTCCATCTGTCTCTGTGTCTCAGTGTTACTTCACCATAGAGGGGGAACAGCGCTCATATCCTTCACCATGTCAGAACACAACAGTAAGAGTATGTCAGCTGCTCCAATGGGCAAATCGAAGTTCTTCTGTTGATGTTAAAATGAAATGTTTCTACACTGTGGGGACAGACTATGCATCTACACACTGTGACCCTGTTCCTTTGAGTCTTCCGGGTGAGAAATATTTGTTTAAATGAATACACTGATCTGATTTGCTCACTGCTATCAGGTTGTTTTAAAATATATCATGTTGGCACCAAAAATGACACTTGTATAATACACAGTATTCTTTACAGATCTCAAAGTTCTCCCTCTGCCCAGTCTGACAGGAACTCAGATGACAGAATAAAATCCATCGTCCCCTGAATCCACCATGCCTCCACTGCTTTTGGTTTCCATCACCAAATCTACAACAGAAATAAGGTAATGGATCATAGCGTGTTTGTACAAGTGTATAGTATTCTTGGCAGTGTGTTGTTTAGTGTTTGTATTGGTCCATACGTTGGTTATGTTCGTCCTGTTGGGCTTGAGGTCTGTAAAGAGAGAAAAAAGCATGAACAGGT
>JACXGK010013652.1:0-12627 GCA_016801125.1 Novumbra hubbsi
CATGTACAGACATCTTCTTCTGCTGTGGTTCCACAGCATGTATATACGCTGAGTCATGTACAGACATCTTCTTCTGCTGTGGTTCCACAGCATGTATATACGCTGAGTCATGTACAGACATCTTCTTCTGCTGTGGTTCCACAGCATGTATATACGCTGAGTCATGTACAGACATCTTCTTCTGCTGTGGTTCCACAGCGTGTATATACGCTGAGTCATGTACAGACATCTTCTTCTGCTGTGGTTCCACAGCATGTATATACGCTGAGTCATGTACAGACATCTTCAAAGTGCCATACGGAGGGTCTTGTCTTACGGTGGGCCATGCAGTCATCAGCACAGTGTTTAGACAGATTTCAATGAATGGAAGTGAAAGTACTAGCTAGGGGAATTTTTTCAAATGTTGTATGGCAAAGAAAAATGACCAGGGATAGTATGAATGTATGTCTACTAGTCCTGCTGGTCAGTTCCTAAAGTCTTTAAATTATTTCTCAGGAGAAGATATCCCTATTCCATAACTACAGTACTGTGAAAGATATCAATAGACACATAACTACCGTCCTGATAGAGATATCTATAGAGACATATTTTAAGCCTTGAGAGAGAGAGAGAGAGAGAGATGTATAGAGCCATAACTACAGTCCTGGGAGAGATATCTATAGAGACATAACTATAGTCCTGAGAGAGATATCTATATATAGAGACATAACTGCTGTCCTGAGAGAGATATATAGAGCCATCACTACAGTCCTGATAGAGATATATCTAAAGACATAGCTACAGCCCTGAGAGAGATATCTTTAGAGACATAACTAGTCCTAAGAGAGATGTCTATAGAGCCATAACTACAGCCCTGAGAGCGATATCTATAGCAACATAACTGCAGTCCTGAGAGATATCTAAAGAGACATTACTACCTTCCTCATAGAGGTATATCTAGAGACATAACTACAGTCTTGATAGAGATTTCTCCAGAACCATGAATTGAAGTGATTTTATGTCTATAGGACCATAACATTGAGTTTTCTACATTGGAATGCATTTACATGATCATTTTACATTCTATGACAGCCATATCCGCTATTACAATTTCATTACAATGTTTTGTAACTAAATGTCCAAAACTGTTCACTGAAAGCTCTTAAAATATATAATAATGCATCTGGATCTATGACTTTTACACAACTCCGTAAGGAGAGACAAATATCAGATCTCAGCCTTGTCGGCTGACAATAATAACATATTAACATATGTTATAAACCCATAATAACATATTAACATATGTTATAAACCATAATAACATATTAACATATGTTATAAACCCATAATAACATATTAACATATGTTATAAACCCATAATAACATATGACTTGTTCTGCTTACTTTCTTGTTGGTAGCACCCATCAGATGGACATCATGGTCGGGTGGTATCTGAGGTGAAACTGTCAACTCCGTTTTAGATGTGTTGATGTCTTCACCTGGATTAGATTAACTATCCCCCTATGGTAATTAACAAGAATACATATTCTAGCCCATCTTCAACAGTTCTTCAACAAACTAAAACTTTCTAGCACTGTTTTGAACATCTAACACAGTGTTCTTAGTATTCACGTAGTATTGGTATTGCTAGTATTAGTAGTATTAGTAGTAGTATTAGTAGGAATGGGGGGGCAATCACTACAATGTAATGCTCAGTCTGATTTAATACAGGCCTAAATGTATGTGTTTTATCTTTTAAGGATATTTTCTGTGTATGTCAACACAATGATAACAGCTCACAGATAACTGGATTATTGATTGTAATGACTGTCATCTCTATTTGTTCAAAGATTTTTTTTTTTTACAAACTGAGATGTGTTATGATGCATTGTTGTAATACTTTTAGTAGTGCAGTGGTGTGATCCATTTAATTAAAGATCCATTTTATTTCAGAAAGAAAGCTAAGGATTTACAAACATCTTTCTTTTTAGATTCTTTTTTTTGGACAAAATAACTTAATTTGAATTTAAATCATATTTTATTATTTTGTATTTTTAAATTCCAATTCCAAAGTGCCTGTTAGTCAAAAATACAACACAAGGCTCCCATGTATATACACTTGATTTACTTCATGTATATACACATATTTACTTCTATTGAAAGCAAAAGTGTGGTAACAAGGCCTTTAATGATTAATTTCCATTTGAAACTGTTTTAAATAAAGAGTCAAAATTGTCAATTTAAATTTGATAAATGATGTACATAATAACTACGTTAAATGTTGTCTCTGTATACAAATGTAAAACAAAGAATGTATGTATTTACAATTTAACATTTATTTCGTATCACCTGATGTCATGTAAGGAGGGTCTGAACCTGTATGTTATTCTGTATATATTAATGAAATCTATAACATGAGGAGTGAGAAGTATAACATGGGGAGTGAGAAGTATAGCATTAGGAGTGAGAAGTATAACATGAGTGAGAAGTATAACATGAGGAGTGAGAAGTATAACATGAGGAGTGAGAAGTATAACATGAGGAGTGAGAAGGGGTAAATGAGGAGAGACAGACAGAGAGTGTTACAAAAAGAGGTTAGATGAAACGGTGGAGAAAGCATTGCAGATATAAAAGTCTTAGAGTTGGTTAAGGGGTATTAAGTTAGTTGTGTTAGGGTTAGATATAATAGTTATATAGTTAGAGTTGGGTTAGGGTTGGATATATTAGTAATATAGTTAGAGTTGTGTTAGGGTTAGAAATAATAGTTATATGGTTAGAGTTGAATTAGGGTTAGATATAATAGTTATATAGTTGGATTAGGGTTAAGGAATCTAACCATTTATAAGCAGAGCTATGTTTTGGTTATAGAATTGATGTTTGCGGTATAGAACTGTTTATAACCCAAGTGTTTTGTATATTACTGCCTATAACCATTCTATAAGTGGAGTTATACTAGAGAATTCTATTGTTTTAAAGTGTTTTAACCTGTCTGCTGCTTGTCCATGTTCTAGTCACCAGCTGTCTCTGAGCTGTGACGCCAGGGCGAAACGACCATGTCTCAAAGCTGTTAGTGTGGGAAGTGTGTGTGCATGCATCCCTGTGTAATTCACCACCGTGGCCATGCTGTCAAGGTGTGATAGGA
The DNA here is from genome assembly GCA_016801125.1 of Novumbra hubbsi. Classification (NCBI taxonomy): domain Eukaryota; kingdom Metazoa; phylum Chordata; class Actinopteri; order Esociformes; family Umbridae; genus Novumbra; species Novumbra hubbsi. The sequence continues at coordinate 3,122 of JACXGK010013652.1, forward strand.
GGAGTGTTAGCTCTCTACCCACCGCTAGGGGGCTGTGCATACAGTGTGAAAGGTCGCTTGTCAAGATGCTGTTCGTGAAACACTGGAACTACTGCCATTGTGTAACTATTCTAAATGTGTTACTATACTGAGACGTAAGTATTCTAAATGTAATGAATATCAAAAGTGGATGAATATTCTTATTTGTATAGCAGATATAGGAATATATTAAAGGTATGACTATTCTGATAGTACTAAGAGTATGACTAATCTGATAGTACTAAGAGTATGACTAATCTGGGATGATCTAATATGACCTCCTTGACTGACTGGTCTGTTTTTGTGACTATTCTGCACATCTGACTACTGAGTGTAAATAATCAGATTTTATGACTGAACTGATTGTATGACTATTATGAGTGTGGGACTGCTATGATTGTGGGACTATTATGAGTGTGTCACTACTATGATTGTGGGACTATTTATAGTGTGGGACTTTTGTGATTGTGTTAGTGTAGAGGGTTGTAGAGAGCTCCTACAATGAATGTGATTCTGTTGGTATTTGGAGAATGTTAATTGTACTTTATTTAAATGGAATGTATAATCTCTACTAAGATGATCTACTATTGCTTTAGCAGATCAATCTCAGCTTGCTATTGGATCAGCACCTCCGTATAGTATAGTTACTTTATGTACATAATCATTATTTTATCAATGCATATAGTTTTTCTACATTAGAGTTAGAGTCTACGTTAGAGTTTAATCTTTACAAAAACTGTCTTATTATGGTGACTTTGGTTGTATGAACATATGTTTAGAGCAAGTTAGAGAAATAGAGAGAGGGGGATTGTGTGTGTGTGAGTGTGTGAGAGAGAACTGCCCATGAAGAGATACAGTAAATGTTAATAAATAGATTGGTCTGAATACAATTGTTACACAGACATTACTATGTGTATATAAGTGTCTAAAGTATCTGTACAATAAAACATCTGTGAAAGTATCTGAAATTAAATTCTGATAAATTGAAATATGAATATTTCCATATTTCATAGGACATGTAGAGATGTTTAATTCTAAAAGATATGTTACGGAAAATGGCATCCCAAGGCCCTTAATTATTAACATCCATGACATTGGTTAATTTCAAAGTATATATACAGTTAATACTCATCCTGTTTATTTCAACTCTACTCAAAACAATCCTTTGAATTTTAATTCCAATTCATGTAGACCAATTAGGATTGGGTTAGGATAGTCGAGTGGTAAAGGCTTTGAACTTAAAACTTGGACACGTATCCTTGTGGGTTCGAACCCTACTCCTGGTAAAGGCAGTTAGTTGATTTATTGAATGGTAATCCAACCTCAAAACAATGTTGCAAGCATAGAAAAAAATCTAACTGTGATATTATAAGCCAGTATTTATAGGCCAAATTCTACACACAGTAGTTGCCAAGCTGAAAAGTACTAACTGTTGAAACAATTGGAGTTGAAAGGAAACAGTTGACAAATGTTCAAAATGAAAAACAGCCTCACTTTTCTTTAGAAGTTCTCACCTTGTCTAAATGACCCTGTCTCGGGCAAATTCCCACCAATGACAAACCATTTTAAATTAGGTTCAAATGAGCAACAGATCATCTGCTTACACACCACTGTTATTATGTCTTCTAAGCCAATTATCTGTTTGCATGGTCAGTCCAACCACACGGTTACTGGGAAAATTTGCAAATCTATCAGAATGCGGCAATTGCATAAAAGATAAGAGTCAGGCTGGATGAAATGCTCAGTTTGAGGAAAGACAAAACCAAAAAGTACAAAAACTAATTTGTGCGGTTTCAGTGTGTGAGATCTTGCTGGATAAGATGCAGCACTACAAAAACAAATACTTGTGACTTCATTCTCAAGCAGGGAAAAGCTTGAGAATGTTTACATTCAAACCGTCAGTCAGGAACACTTATTACTTCACATCAACAGACAGTAGATCCACAGGATCTTCATCCGAGACCTTAAGTGAGTCATTTACAGGTGATTCTGAAACAGTGTCTTCTTCCGAGACCTTAAGTGAGTCATTTACAGGTGATTCTGAAACCGAGTCTTCTTCCGAGACCTCTGATGAGTCATCTATAGGTTTAGTGTACTGATTTGGACTGATACTAGGTGATAAGTGATCCTCATTTATGTCTGTGTTTGTGTGGATGCGTCTATGCCTGTCAAGGTGTCCTTGTTGAGTAAAGCTCTTCCCACAGATGGTGCAGTGATAGGGCCTCTCCCCTGTGTGAGTCCTCTGATGAGCCTGAAGGTGAGCTAGCTGGGAGAACCCCCTCCCACAGTCCGAGCAGTGGTGAGGTTTTTCCCCTGTGTGGGTCTGGCTGTGCTTCCTCAGAGCCCCAGAGTTAATAAACTTCTTGCCACAGGTGGAGACAGAGCAGACATATGGTCTTTCCCCGGAGTGAATCCTCTGATGGTCTTTAAGAGCACTTGGGTGGGAGAAGGTCTTTAGACACACCAAGCACTTATAAGGCCTCTCTCCTGTGTGAGAACGCATGTGTTGGATCAACTGGCCTGAGTTGGAGAATCTCCTTCCACAGTCAGGGAAAGAGCAAGGGTAAGGCTTCTCTCCTGTGTGAGTTCTATGGTGAATCTGTAAGTGCTCTAGCTTGGAGAAACTCTTTCCGCACTCTGTGAAAGTGCAGTGGAAAGGCTTCTCTCCAGTGTGTGTTCTCTTGTGTTTGGCCAGGCCTCCTGGCTGACTAAAGCTTTTTCCGCAGACCAGACAGTGGTAGGGTCTCTCCCCGGTGTGGATAACCTGGTGACTCCGCAGGTTGCCAGAGTGGCTGAAGCGCCGACCACACTCGGAGCAGCCATACGGTCTCTCACCTGTGTGAGTACGCATGTGTCTGCGCAGGGTTGAAGAGTTGTAGAAATGCTTCCCGCAAGCTAAGCAGGGATAGTTGGTTTCAGTGGAGTGTTGACACTGATGGTTCTCCTGGAGGGATTCGGAAGGGTCTTTAGCCGGGTTGATATTGACACCTGTATGAAGGACTGAGAACAGTTGTAATGGTCAGTTGTTGATTTTTATGTGGCACATGAACCTGAGCGCAATTCCCGGACAAAATCTTGTCTACTTAAAAATTCTGCCTTATTTGAAGTTACTCTTATTTTACCTACTTCGGGCTAAATGTCTAATAAATATAAAGAATGGCATGCTTCCATTACTGTTGCAAAAGATGCAAAAACGTTAAACACAAACTCACTTGAAAACAGTAAGCCTACTTTATTTTTTATTACCATGGCCTGGGAACTGCTGTGTTTTGTGCTGGAGACTAAACAATAAATGAAAATCACACAACACCCAGGAATGCACACAGATTTGGAAAAGTCACACAACAGCTCTGCAAACCAGTTTTGTGTGCAGGGATACTAAGGCAAGTACACATACTGAAGCAAGCAGATATACTGAGGCATGCAGACATACTGAGGCATGCAGATATACTGAGGCAAGCAGATATACTGAGGCAAGCAGATATACTGAGGCAAGCAGATATACTGAGGCAAGCAGATATACTGAGGCATGCAGATATACTGAGTCAGGCAGATGTACTGAGGCAAGCAGATGTACAGAGGCAAGCAGATATACTGAGGCATGCAAATATACTGAGGCATGCAAATATACTAAGGCATGCAGATATACTGTAGCTGCCTGGGCATATTGCTATATGCTATATTGATTTTCAATATCCAAATAATTGAAGTATATATATATATACATCTTACTGTTCTGTTCAATTTTGATTCAGGGAAAATTAAACACCATTTAATTGAGTATTGGTTCTCTGTCATGGTCTATTTTCAGCAGACTTACCAGGTTCTTCCAAATGACACGGCACTTCTTCCGGTTCCTGCTTCACACCCCAGGAGAGCCCTACTGTAAAGGGAATAAAATACACTAAACATTCACATTTGCGATATTTAGCAGGTATTTATCTAGAGATAGACCCATAGCCTCTAAATGTATTCTAATCAATTATATAGATCTAAATCTTTTATAAGGTAATTCATTACATAGTAAATTCCTAGAGTAATTGTGGAATACACACATCCCAAAAAGTGTTAATGTTTTTTAACTCCATGGATCCATTCCGAAGTTTTGGTACTTACTGGGATCACCTGAATAATCCACCATCTCTCCTTCTTCATTCTTTACTACCACGTTAATCCCGAGTAACGTTACTGGATCACAGTCCACTGTATTCAATGATGCCATCTCTAAAGCTAGCCCTGCGTTTATTCTCTTACCATGTATGGCTAATTTGTGTTAGTGGTTAGCTAGCTATGGCTTTAAGATATAGATAAATTGAGCATAAAAACTCAAAAACATGTTTTAAAAGAACTATTCACATGTAAAACAAAATCAACTGGCTATCCAGGTAGGCAATCGTTAAAACGGATTCGGTATAACAGCTAGTTAACAAAAAGGACTCGAAAGTCTTAAAAGTAGACGTTGCTAAACATTCCTTTCCAGTTCTTTCGTTGTTACCCGGAGGAAATTTTGGGAAGCAACCTTAGCGTGGTGCATCCTGGGAGACAGAGTTTTAAATTTCGGAGCGTACCAATTAGGAAAAAACATATTTACCACTAATAAAAACATAAACTAGCTTTTTATTGCTGACTGAAACATAAACAAACAGGCCGGTTCGGTTTAATATCTTGCTTACCACATCTTTATGTCGTTGAGTCACAACCACGAATGACATAAACGTCGATAACGCTCCTTCGCCCCCCTTTCCTATCTGAACGAGTACATACCGTTCACCGGTAAAACTTCTCTTTGATCAGCTCAATACAGCGGAGAGCACGCAGGGAGCTTTGACTCAGCTTTAAAACGTCGATTAAACACGGAGTGAGTAAAACGATTAGATTTTCCCTTGCCGCGTAATATGTATGTTTAAGTGTAAATGTTAATGTAGTCAGAAAACACGTTTAAAATAGTATGTTGCATCGCCACGTGGCGGAGTTAACGGTACATTTCTTCATGCATAACTTCAGCTGAAGTTTGTGGTCTGAGTGACACCCTTCAAACCACCGCTTTGAAACTCAACAACACAGTTCGGTAGAAACATGGCCCTGTGCTGAGTTGACAGAGTCATACCATACACACTTAGTAAACGACATGACATTTGTATAAAAGGTTTTATTCAGGGAAAGTCTTCATGAAAAAGGTACAACAATACGTCAGTCGGTAGAAAATGTATATTTTGTTGCTAACATAACTTGGCAGTACATCCTGATATCCCATCATGCTTTGCCTGTGTGTCATTTAAAAAAAAAAAAAATCCCTGCTGTTTGGACTACAATGGAATCTTGTAGCATGGCTTTAAACTTCATGTCTCCTCCCTCTTACTTCATGTCTCCTCCCCCTTACTTCATGTCTCCTCCCCCTTACTTCCATATGGACTAAACCCTCAACTCTGATAATCTAACAATCAGATGTCATTATTAGATTCCATTCTAAAATGATGTGGGATAAAGCACGTTTGTGAAGCCGACCACCAACCTGCCAGTTGTGGTGTTCTCTGGTGAATGCCCATGGAGCTGCCCTGGGCAGTGGGCACCGGTCCCACCAGAGGACGCCTGGCTCTCATGCCACCCTCATGCCGTCTGTCTCTGCCAGTTTGGTCAGAAACATGGACGCCAGTTGGCTGCTGGAGGTCATTTTGTTGGGCCATGGCAGTGGTCCTCCTGTTCCTCCTCCCACAGAGGAGGATTCTGCTGCTGGGTTAACGGCCTTCTGCGGCCCTATCCAGTTCTCCTCGTGCAAACCGACCCGTCTCCTGGGATCTCCTCCATGCTCTTGAGACTGTACTAGGAGACACAGCAAACCTTGCAGCGGCAGTTATGGTTGTGCCATCCTAGATAAGCTAGACTACCTGTGCAGCCTGAATGGGCTGCAGGTACTGCCTCATGCTACCAGAGGGGACAAGGACAGTAGCAAAATGCTAAACTAGAGAAGAATCAGTCAGGAAGAACAAGCGGAGAGCAATTGTTTTTGCCCACCATCTGCAAAACCATTTCTGTTTTGGTAATGTTTTGGTCTTTTGGAAATGGTTTTGTGTAATGCAACCTGTGTGGATGCGTCCTCTGACTCGTCAGTCATGACTATTCAGCCAGTCTGCCTCTTGAGGAGATGCGTCCACAATGTAGACTGGTCAGTTAGGGAACCCCTCCTGTAACATGATACTCTAACATTCAGTTATTTATAGACATGCTTTCAAAACAACTAAAAATAAAGAGCCACAAGTTTGCATTGGAAGCTGTAAGTAACTAACATCCATTCATTAGAAATCTGGGGAGTACTGGTGTAGTATTGGTTAGGGGTTAGTCTGGTTCTCTTCAGGAGTACTGGTGTAGTATTGGTGAGCGGTTAGTCTGCTTTTCTTCAGGAGTACTGGTGTAGTATTGGTAAGGGGTTAGTCTGGTTCTCTTCAGGAGTACTGGTGTAGTATTGGTTAGGGGTTAGTCTGGTTCTCTTCAGGAGTACTGGTGTAGTATTGGTTAGGGGTTAGTCTGGTTCTCTTCAGGAGTACTGGTGTAGTATTGGTGAGGGGTTAGTCTGGTTCTCTTCAGAGCTAACCTACTGTGTTGTTGGGAAAAGGCATGTTTGTATGTAGGGTTTATGAGATTTGGCTTCCACATTTCACCCAATATTTACCAGTTAGAGAGGAGTGGGGAGCTTCCTTAATGAGCCAATGAGGGTTAACAGATGTTTGACTCCGGCAGATTCATGCTGTCATGCTTTGGTTGGATGGTCTGACTGCCAGGCTGGCGGTTGTCTGGTGGGTTAGGAGTTCATGTGATTGTGTTCTGGGGCCTGAATGGTGGGTTAAGACCAGCCCATTGTTCTCTTAGAGCCTCCAGTCTGCAGACTAGACGTTTTTTCTGCTGCAGTGAAAGAAGACAGATATGTCTGTGTCAGGTGGATGACTGACCAAGTTGTCAAAAACCTAAAACATTTAATCCTTATCACTAAATTCAGACCCAAGCAATACCCAAAGGAGTATTATAAATCTGACATGATGACCACTTTAAGTCTAAAGCCCATATAAAGAACAGTCTATTCATATAACGTTGCTTTAGCCTAGATATACATTCTACAGTGTGATTCATATGAACAGTCTATTAATATACCGTCGCCCTAGCCTACATATACATTCTGCAGTGCCCTAATCGTACTGTTGCCAGCCTCATGAAAGCCCTTTATCTCCCAAAAATGGTTTTACATTTTAGAAGATGCTCTTATCCTGAGCAACTTAACAGTAAGTTCATACAAACAGCCAGGTGATGCAACAACACAGTTTAGTAGTAGGTGCATTCAAATCAATCCATCAGCTAATAGTAAAGGTCATTGCTGGAATGAAAATCACACAGATAACAAACGAAATATGCAAAAGTTAACAAAAGACCCGACGAATGTGGGGGTGGCAGTTTTCTCACACTACTATGTTCTCCATCTGTTTCCTCCATCCGTCAGTAACACCATGTCTGCTGCACAGTGCCTTGCTGAGGAGAACGTCTGGTTTGAGAAGCCCCACTATGATGAGGCTGAGAGACGCTTCTACGAGGGTGCCAACGGACCCTGCACACACAGCCAGGTACGTCTCCTGGACCACCTTGTTCCTCTTGTACTTTAACTAAGAATCAACGTGACGTGGCCCAATTGGGTCACATGCCTGTAAGGGTGACAGATGGCCAAGCCTCATCCCGGGTTTTCATCCTCTGCATTGCAACGCGTTGTGGCACCTCAAACTGTTGTGAACTGAATCTTCTCTGGGCTGGTTCTGCTGCTCACTCGTTTGTCTGGACCGGGTCCTCTTCAAGAACCTAACTTTGTCTTCATCTAGATCATGTGTGTCAAACCGGTGCCACGGAGGGCAGAGTGTCTGCTGGTGTTTCCTGTTAACCGTTAATGGTCTGAGGGTCATTTGGGACCCCAAAATCCACCTGGAAAAATCTTGACCTTTTGACCTCTCAGGAGGTGATCCTTTATTTTAGATTGATGTCTTATGTCTTGTTTATTTTAGAATGATGACCCTGAAAACCCTTAACTTGAAGAGGGATAAATAGTTAACATTGTTTGAGAAGACTTAATGAGTATATTAGTGAAAATGGGTGAAAAGAATACAAAAAAACGTATGTTGAACGTATGTAGTTGTTTTTATTGAGAAGCTCAAAGTATTCTCCAACAGGTAGGGCTTATTATTTCACATATGGACATCCCAAGGGATTCAAAACCACAAAAATGTGTATTGTTTGAAAATGTAACATAATATACAAGTAATCTGCATTATTTCTTCATAAAATTGTAAAATATCAACCAATATGCTTCATTTTGGATCCCTATAGCAGTGTGATGGAGCATTTTAAACAATAATCAAAGATGAGACCAAATTCAGATCAGATTAACCCTTGAAAAACTGTCTAGTTTTTTTTATGCAATCATGGGAAAAACGTTTTTTGTGGTCTAGATTTAGAAGGTTTCTGCTTTACAGAAATACATCTTTTTTTTTAAAACTGTACAACATGTAAAGACCCGTAGGCTTCTATCCTTAACCTGTCCGGAGATATTAATAGAAATGTAACGGGTGCGATTTTGTTTCTGTGGTCGAGTTTTGGAAGGCTTCTCCTTAACGGAAATACACATACAACACGTCATTCTTTTTGGATAACTGTCCTCTACAACGTGGGATAAAACATAGGGTTCTATCTTTAACCAATCTGGAGATATGAATAGAAATGTAACAGGTGCAAATCTGCGCCAACCGACTTAGAAGGTGGTCAACTGTGACCAAATGGAACCTGGTGAAGGAAGATCTTAACTAATTAGTGACCTCATTAACCAGTCAGGAGATGAGAGTGAAAACCTACAGACACTGGGCCCTCCGTGGAACCGGTTTGACACCGCTGATCTAGAACCTGCTCTGAGCTGTCAGCATCTGATTGCTGACCTGTTCTGAGTGTCTTTGTGAATACAACATCTGGACTTACTGGCTGTGTCAAAACAAAGTGTACTTCCAATGCGTTTTCTGTGAACGAACGTGTTTACGTACACGATGTGAGGTGCAAACCATTGCCAGTGCTGGTAGATTTGTGGGTGGTGGTTAAGGAGTGGAAAAACCTCTGGGGACACGAGATGCTATTCTACCAGTGCCTTCAAATCCAGCCAGCGTCCCTGTGTCTGTCCGCTTTGGTGTGTCTCACCTGCATTGTCTTCCCCGCCCCCCATCTGCCCCCCCACCCTGGCTACTTGGTGCTGCCCCCTGCAGGACAGTGAAACTAGTGTCATCCTGCAGGACATTGTTCTAGCCCGCCAGAATATCCAGAAATCACTAGACGGAGTGAGTACTGCTCTGTACTTTCCTCTGCTGTGCGGTACAGTCCTCTGCTGTGCCGTACAGGCCTCTGCTGTGCGGTACAGGCCTCTGCTGTGCGGTACAGGCCTCTGCTGTGCGGTACAGGCCTCTGCTGTGCGGTAC
>JACXGK010013653.1:0-12624 GCA_016801125.1 Novumbra hubbsi
TGTGCCTGACACACAGAATACCCTGTGCCTGACACATAGGATACCCTGTGCCTGACACATAGAATACCCTGTGCCTGACACATAGAAAACAAATACATCTCTCCAGAACGCTGCTGTCATCTCACCTCTGTAGCAACTTGCAGATCACTGGTGATTTAGTAAATCGCCATGATAACATTCACCACTCGTAATTTGGTTTGGGCGGCACAAATCAGACATTATGGAGAACCTTGTTTTCCTCTACGTTACAACTAGTCCTGGTATTGGGACTGAGAAAAATACAGGTTCTCATCCATCGAATTTTAAGGAAAGGTGACTTTTAAGTGGTCGATTAAAGTAGGATACCTGTAAAAAAATGACAATTACACTAACATGTATGTTTTTATATATTTAATAAAGAAGAACATTAAAGAAATGTACTTCATCTCTGTTCCATTTTTCCTGCCACCGCCAGGCTTATTTTTTTGTTTTCCCCAAAGTCAGCATCATCACATTTAGCTGACCGGTATGGACTGTTTCTACGACCCAACCCTTTCAGTCAGAGTCCTACATGCCACCAGCCTCTGAAGTAGCGCAGGCTTTAGGCGCCAAAGGTGAACCAGTTTTACACCATGTATGAGGTATTGCTGAAGAGTTTCAGTAATACCGGGCCCAACCAGAATATGGAATGTGGACGAACCAGCATTCAGAATGTACAGTAGCCACAAGCGATGGCGGAGACTCAGTGGGCAAGGATGGATTCGATGTAGCACCAACGAAATGTTGTAGTCAAACTGAAATACTTCCTGGTGTCTGATACAATGAAAAGCAACAAAGCTAGGAAATTCCTCTATTCTTTTTCATCAGGCCTAAGTTCCTCCTTCCCCTGTGTGTTCTGGGTGCCATCAGTGTAGACAGACGCACGTTTAGATCAGTCAACGCAATTCCCTGCTAAGATGTTCACAAATGCTTCTAGAATGTCCTCCTGTTGGACACAGGAGCAGTAAACATAGAAATGTCCTCTCTGAACTGCCATCTTGTGGGATGCAGACCCAAACACATTATTGAGCAATGTCACTTACATTAGTAGGGGCAGGGTCCAAAATGGCGGTTTTCTATTTTGAATGTAATCCACTCACTGTCGCATACACTTATTTATGGACGATGTAAATGAACTAGTTCCTGTTTTACAAGCCCATTTCCACCATTATTTAGTACCTGTGCACTAGCACTGGAGTAGGGCTTTCACAATATCACATTTGGAATACAAGATTATCATTGCCAAAATAATTCACAATATTGTTATCATCTTGATATAGATCGGAAATGTGACAACGTGGCTCTCTCCCACGGGTTCTAGCAGGGTTCACGAGATGATTGCAATGCCATGATAACATGATATCAATATTACATTTTTATCATCATCATTAACACCGGTATATCATGACACACCTACACTGGCGCTCAGCGTGAGCCAAGCCTGCTTGAGCGAGGATCTGCGTTCCAGCACAAGCTGCTGTACCGAAGTAACCTAAACTCGGTAGCCATCCGTGAACAAGATTGAGGAGTCCTGCACTAAATGAAGTTTTCAAAGCTTACAATTTCATGTGTCCCAATAGTCAGTGCATCCATTTATAAGAGAGCCTTCATTAAAGAACATTTGCTACAATATAGATGTATACATTTGCTTAGGTCGTAATGGTTAATCAATAATCAATCCACAAGGACAGGCCACTCACATAAATGGAGACCTTGTGACTTGTTTATGGTCACTACACCCCAAGGCACAGTGAAGAGGAATCACCAGCTTACCTCAAACTATGCAATCTCTTGAGGGCATAGCAGACGGCGCAGTATATGCTTGATTTGGCTAATGCACCACACAGCAAAATACATTTGTGTTGAAATGCATTACCATCTAATGAATATGCTATGTCATAAATATTCTGTTTGTGTTGAAGGATTTAAAAGTTACCTTTTAATTAAGTAATGTAAAGATGTTTGCTGACTCCAATGAGAGTGCCCAAAGGAAAGCATGCATAGGTGGTTTAAGCTGGATCTGTGGAGACTTAACAGCTGTGGAGACTTAACAGCTAATAGCTTAATGAATAAAAAAAATGACATTACAGCATTTTCAATAATGAATGCAACCATTTAAATGTGACATCACTGCAGGACTCAGAAAAATTTTTGGCATTGTATCTCATCTTTAAATAACAGTTGCAATTAAATGTTCCTTCTCTTTTCCAATTTATTTGGCTATATTTTTGGGAATGGGAGACAAATTCACAACCGCACAGAAGTTAAAAACAAAAGGAAAAGCTGACCACAGTTCAACAACAGCGGATGGTAGTATAATAGCCTTTAAATGAATTAAACTCTGTTAAACTAGCCTTTAAATGAATTAAACTCTGTTAAAATAGCCTGTAAATGAATTAAACTCTGTTAGATAAGCAGATGGAGTGCTGCATGCCTAATAATAAAGTAATAGCAAAGTATCCTTTTCAAATCATATACATTGAAAAGTAACAAATCATTTCTCAACTTAAGTCTATCACAGGAACAGAACAGTCAACCTACTGGGACATCTAGATTATTCACTACATGTCTTAGTAGCATCGAATTCCTTGAGGTCATAACCAGGTGGGCCGTGACCTTGGATTCCAGCAGGCCTCTAGCAGGAGAACTAAATAGATGCCTTTCTACAAAAGCTCCAAGATGACCTTCCTGCCTGAAACAGAGGGCTCTTTATCTTTCCCTGAGAAAGGCATTGCACCAGTATTCAGTTTTGGGCCATGGGTGTCAAACTACTTATTGGATAGAAATGGTTGTGACCAGGACAATAAGTACAGAGAGAACATGTTGTTCACATTAACAATGTCTACATTGTATCTATGTTCAACTTGCTGTTATTTTAATAGTTAAAAAAATAAATTCAAGGACATTTCTAAATGAGACGAAACCTTTGAACGGTAGTGTAAAACTATTGTCTTGCTGACCTATTAAGGGCACTTGGGCTGAGCAATGAGTAGCAACTACCAAGAGTATGAACTACTAGGCTGTTTACTGTGCAACTCAAGGGAAACAATGCATTTGCCCCACCGGTACACTAGATAAAGTGGTTAGCTTGGCCATCTAACTAACGTCATAAAACATCTGGTTTGAAATTCCCATTTGTGTAGTTTAACCGGCTCCTGGTATTAATGTCCCTGGTATTCCTACCCTTGGTATTCCTACCCCTGGTATTCCTACCCTTGGTATTCCTACTCCTGGTATTCCTACCCCTGGTATTCCTACCCCTGGTATTCCTAGCCTTGGTATTCCTACTCCTGGTATTCCTACCCCTGGTATTCCTACCCCTGGTATTCCTAGCCTTGGTATTCCTGCCCCTGGTATTCTTACCCCTGGTATTCCTACCCTTGGTATTTCTACCCCTGGTATTCCTACCCTTGGTATTCTTACCCCTGGTATTCCTACCCTTGGTATTCCTACCCTTGGTATTCCTACCTCTGGTATTCCTGCCCCTGGTATTCTTAACTTATTTGAAATGAGTTTTTCTGGATTTTTTTGTTGTTATTTTGTCTCTCACTGTTTAAATAAACCTACCATTAAATTAGACTGATCATTTCTTTGTCAGTGGGCAAATGTACAAAATCAGCAGGGGATCAAATATTTTTTTCAGACTGTCTCTGGTACTGTAGGATCCCCTTTCGTCTCCAGAACAGCCTGCATTCTTTGAGGCATGAATTCAACAAAGTACTGGGAACATTCCTTGGGGATTGTTGTTCATACTGACTTGATAGCATCACACATAATTTGCCAAAAGAATGTCCACATTTATTCTGCAAACATGCTATTTAAAATCATTCCAAAGCTGCTCTACTGGAATGATATCTGGAGATTGTGCAAGCCGTTGGAGGAAACTGAAGTCACCGACATGCTGGTGGAACCATCATAAGATGATATGTACTTTTGTACTTTGTGACCTGCTGCATTGTCCTGCTGGCAGTATCCAGTTGAGAACGGGTTGAGTGAGGCCATAAAGGGATGCTGAGCAACAATGCTCACTGTAGCATTCACATGAAGCTAAATTGGTGTTAAGGAGACAAAAGTGTTCCCAGAAACCTTTCCACACGCCATTATAACATACCTTGGCTGTACTAATGACACAAGGTGGGATGGATCCATGGATTCAAGATCGACATTCTGACCTTACCAACTACATTCATAACAGAAGTTGACTAAGGTTGTTTATATATTCGGTCGTCATTATGCAAGTGCCAGGGGGACAGACCTTGTTCCATAAAACCATTGGACATGCCTTTGCAGTGTTCCAGTCAGACATCAGGTTGCAGGATTGCCTGGGGGACGACAGCCTCACCTGAGGCCTACATGTCAAATTGCTTTCCCTCTGTCACACCCAGGGGTTTCAAAATAGGGTGGAACTCCTTTTTACAGATAACAAAGCTGGAACAAACTGCCTGAAATTCTTAGACTTGTTCCAACAGAGTTGTTGTAATCTTTGAATAATCTTTTAGCCATCTTAAATGTGATGTTTTCATTAATATGCATTGTCTTTTATACAAACATTTTTTTTTATATTTTTTTCTAACATAAAGCACTTTGTTAATTGCCCTGTGTTTGAAATGTGTCAAACAAATACACTGGCCTTGCCTAGTCTTTTTGAGACCGAAACAATAATTTATTTTAATTATTGCAAAGAAATGGCCATGAATTAGATATTGTGGTTTGTTTGGTGCTTCATTGCATTACAAAAGAGAGAATAACAATGCTAGATAGACTTATCTTAGTTTGCATAATAATTTCCATGGCGTTTGAATTTACACCGGCATGTTCAAGATGTACCACGCAGGATTGTGTCTGTCAAGCATAATCCAGCGACATGCGCACTGTTCGCAGAAACGTGATACAGTTCTGACACAATTGTATTCGGACTTTAAAAGCTTAAACGAAAATGTGCCACACGCTCCCACAGAAAGTACTGTCTCGAGCTGTCGATATATGCAATTGAACACAACAAACCTAATATATCTCCTTCTTCGGTATGTCTCGGGATCATAAGGTAAACAAGATCTTACTACAGTCCAGAATATGGCCTGTTTCGACCAGTGAGAAAATGCACAATTTTGATGGCACATATAATGCTAATTCCATATTAATGGGCACATACCTCTATAGAGAAGCAGTGGCATTTCCCCTTAACACATTAAACAAAAGAATTATGTTAATTATTACTTTTGGTAAATACATTTGACAGTTGTGGATTTTACAGTCATTAAAATGAATGTCGCGAAGCCACAAATTCCCCGTTTGCAGAGGGCGTCCCTCGCTTTAGGAATTTAGTATTACAGGTTTCCTGGAAGTGAGACTTACCACCAGCCCCTAACACTTTCTACACTGATAAATACACATCTGGATTCAAAAGTCAGTATATTTTATGTGGCTTTAATTTTAACGAAGTATATACAGTTTAGTTTCAACAAACACTTCTCTTTTTAATATCTAAAAGTACGGCTATATTATTATGTTGCCTAACAAACCAAATTCTGTTTACATCCGCTGTGGTGGCTTTTTTTTGCGAGAGCAATTAGGGAATTTCGGTAGCCAGGCAATTATACATATATTTCAGTATATCGTTTCTAAGATAACCTTAACTTTTACAAATAACTTTCAAGAAATGAAGAATTTATTAAATGAAATTTAAAGAACAAGCACACAATGTGGTGACAACGTCTTAGGCATCAGATTCACAACTATTATGGATGTTTAATGTATAACACAACTCAAATAAAATAATGCTTGAGAGAAGCCAATGAAAGATCATGTAAATCTTACATGGAAGTAATGTGCATATTGAACACTTTAACCTTACGCGAATAACCAAACAATTTGATTTTGTCTACTCAACTGTAGGCCTTAGAATAGAATTCATGACATTTCCCATACAATCATACTGGTAAAAGAAAATCTACACCCCAAAATACTGACATGGATTATAATAAGGTGCGTGGTTTGATTTAGAAAATATACATTGTGTTTGTATATACTTATATTGAAAAAACACATGCACAACAAAACACTACAGGAGTGTAAAAACTAAATCAGTTTCGGCCTAGTCAGAAATGTGGACAGTCAAGCACGAGGTAAACCGGCCCGGGCGTCATCAGACCCTCCCCCTTAATGGATACTGAGAGAAGTCTGCATTCTAGCAAACACTCCCACTCAAGCTGCAGATTGCAAACACGGTGCAACGGTACTCCTCCTGTCTCCGCAGGCAAACTACGTTTTTACACCGGCTGCCTACTCCAGGCATGGCTGACGGCTGTACCCAGTCATGGCACTGCGACATTACACCCTCGACTTCAACCTCTCAGCGCCAGGTAAAGGACAAACGGACATTCGCTAACTTTAGCTTATACGTCTGCGAACGTTTGTGTAAAGGGCATGGGCCGTTTTAGAGTTCATTTGCCTTAGCGCATCCACTGTACAGTAAGCTATCGCTAGTTAGCTTGTCGTTGTCAATACGCACGGTCTGTCCAATAAATGCATAAAATAATTATATCGCAAGCCAGTTGCGAGTAATGTTTTTATTTTTCACTGAGGACGTATTGACGAAATGACTGTTAAGAACTGATAGTTACCTACAGTAGTAGGTTACATTTCATCAGCTATGCTGTATAGCTAGCATAATTCCAAGAGTCATTGGTTGCCAGCAGATTGACAGCCAGGCGAGTAATATGACCTTCCATGCAGTTGTTAGCAAGCTAGGTTAGCAACGGCATCTGTCTACTGCGGCGCCTGTTTGCATGAATGAATAGTCAACCAGCGAATAGCTAGCTTACGTAGCAGTGTTGCCCGTACGTTGATGAGGGTAAACCGCTCAAGCTGAACTAGCATTTTTGTTTTTAATCATTAACTCGGCTTGCTCTTGTTTGGTCGGACGGTTATGATGCGTTCTGACAGCCAGTCATGATAACAGTAATGACGTAGCAATCTCCTTTATTGATTACTACACTCCACATATTTACGAGGTAGCTACTGTCCCATGCTTGCGGAGGCAAACGTAAAGTAAGAAGTGACATGTTCCTCTTTGCCTTGATACTCTATGTATCATCTACCAACTTCCATGGGTTTTATGTATAAGAAACAAAGTGAGGTACAGGTCAACAAGTCAGTCTTTAGTCTAATTTAACATGCAAGCCGTTGGCTATTAAGAATTTGGATTCTGCACAAAAAACAACCCCATCTCTTTATTGGTCAACCAGTTCTTCTAAACTACAAAGGTATAGAAACATTGATGTACACTTTTTCTTGCTTTTTGACTTTGGATTTGTGTTTAGTTGTAAGTGTAAGTGCCTCCCTTACCTTGATAGGGGTGTGTGTGTGTCTTTCTGATGTCACTCTGAGTGTATGCACATACCTTTTTACATAGAAAATAACTGTTTCAGCATCAAAAGACTGCCCTGTGTCGTTTGTCCTGTGTGAATGTTGGCTATTCATTTGGTGTTGACATTCTTCTTCACCCAACAGGCCTTCTCACACTTGTAATTTTGAAAAACAGATGTCTGAGTTACAGCCTACTTTAACCACCCAGTTGAGGCTGGGCAGAAATTAGGCTGGAACTGCCCCTAGGGAGAATGGGTCATTATTGGTGTTTCTTTCTGGCTTGGGAATTCCACAAGGGGGTTGTGTTTTAGCCATAACTTTTTTCACAAGCGTTTTTTCCCCTTTTATCCGCTTAGCTGACTATCCTTCAACCGTTCGTGGGCTACAGTCTATATTTCAAGAGCAGGAAATGACAGAGACCGTCCATGACACTGAGGGACATGGATACCTTGCTACCTTCATTGGCAAGAATGGCAGGTATGCAGCTATTCCATACACACAGTGGTCATTATTAATTTCAGGAGTCTCAGCATCATAATGACACCCAGAACTGCAGCTAGTACCCTGTATTTAGATAATCAGGTATGTTATACAAACCTGCACTTGGGCTTCTCTGTGATTGACCCGTGTAACTTTGTGAGGGATATATGATTACACATCTTAACCTTTTCTTCTTTAACACATTATGCATGGTAGAATAGCTTTCATCTTTTCTACAATACATGATTACATTTTTTTAAGCATAAAGTTTTTTTCTTTGGCACAGTGTCCATAAAGCCAAGTTATGTTACATTACTCCAAAACAAAGGAAGTGAGGCACTGTATCCAAACTGTATTAATGGTGTCGTCTTAAGTTATCAATCAAGATCCCACCAAAGTTGTTGTAGGTGCAACAGAAGGTAATCAGTGTTCCATTTCATAAAGTACTGTAAAGGCAGATCACTGTCAAATATAGTCAGGATGAAAAGTTGTTATACCTGCTACTCAAGTATCCAGTTACTGCTGAGAAACAGTGGTGACAAGTTTGTCCAGTAAAACACCAGCTTTGTATCATTGGTCAGACAACACTTTATGGCCCTGTTAAGTGTATCATTGGTACAACAATGGCTTGAGTTCATTTGAATGCATGGGCCTTTACTGGCTTTGTGTATTGGATCTGAGGGCTTTGGTGCTTCCTGTTTGGTGTGTCATGATTAGTAAACACAGCTGTTGGGGCATTGTTTGGACCTAATCCTCCATGTAATGGCTGTCGGCGTATCGCCACCTCATTTGGGGTAAAAGACCTCAACCTTCAGCTGCCAAAAGGTTAGGTCAATAGGTCACAGTGTGTATCATGCCACGGGTGTAACCTATAGGGTCTGTGTTCCTTCTGAGCACCAGGTATAAGAACAGAGAAGGGAACGAGAAGTTATTGTTTCCCTCTAAAAGTAGCACTGCGCCCTCTGAGTTCCCTCGGTTTCTTTCCCTATTCAGGTTTCTCGTACTGCGTGTGCACTCCCATGGTCTGGTGACCGTGGATCTGCAGTGCTGTGAAGGTGATAACATTGCACAAGTAGACAATGTAAGTGATGAGAGAAACACTTTTGCACTGCTTCTGCTTGTGTCTATTCAGACCTATTTACTTTCTCCACAGTTTGTTTAATAGACTTAATTTGTAATTGATTAAATATAAAACATCCACACAACACCCATAATGACAAACAAAAACATTTATTGACTATGAAAAGTGAAATGTCTCATGTACATCTCTCCAGCCCTGTCACATGAGGAGCATTAGTAAACTCCCATCTTCAGGTCCTACGTGAATGGTCATTGGGGTTTTTGTCTGGGCTTCGGCTGGGCCAATGAGGGACATCCTCCGACTGGCCTGGGGGCTAATCCCGCCTTGTTTGCTCCAGGTGGTTGCTGTGCTGAGGCATCCTGTCCATATCCTGACTTCCTGTGCACTTTATATCTCTAAGGGCCTATCTGTGTTTTGCTCTGTTCGTCTTTCACTCAATACGTCCAGGTACTGCCATAGCAGGGAACTTCCACTACCATGCTTCTCTATGGGAGTTATACCAGCCAGGTAGTGAGCGGTAACTTGTTTTAGCCACAGCTAGCTCTTGACATTCATGCTGTACACTTCTGTTTTGGTCTCCTTTGATCAGATGCAATGTTTCCTCATGCTCTCAGAGTCGCTGAGCTGGCGACTCATTTGACGTTTGCTTGGGCGTGGCTTCTGTCTGGCCTCTATCGGAAATGATGGGTTGATGGATTCCCACATGGTTACTTAGTTTGTTCAGACGACCTGCTCTACAAAACACCTTGGTGGTTCTATTTTCCTTTCACGATGCTGGTGCCAGCTGGGATCCTTGGAACTTCAGTGCTTTAGCAGTTCCCCATATCTATGCCTTAACACAATTCTCTAAAGATGTTTTCCTTGGATGCCACAACTTGTATTATACTGTGACATGAAGTGTGGGCCCTTTTATATAGACAGGTGTGTGCCTTTTTAAATATTCTTCAATCAATTAAATTAACCATGAGTGGGCTCCAATCAAGTTCTGGGGTCATTTCATGGTTGATCTAAGGACACATCATCCATCTGAGCTCAATTTAATGGTGTCATGGTGAATATGTACTTATTTACATGACAATTCTGTTTTTTCATTTTCAATCTATTAGCATACATTTCTAAAACATGTTGTGTAAGATGTGTATATTCATAGAAATACAAACACATCAATAATCAACTACAGTAATCAACTACAACACAACAAATGTGGAGAAATAAATGGAGTTTGAATACTCAGTAGGCCCTGAACGTAATGACTTTGGATTAATGTTGTGTTCTCTCGCAGCTTTTAAATGCACTGGAAAAGAAGATGAAAAGTCTTCTACATGGAAACATAAGGAGGGTCAAACGGTATGTCTGGATTGGCAGTTGATCTTACTGTAGGGTTGTTGTGTGATAAACTCAAAGCATTTCCCCAAATGTAAGATTCCTGTTGGTTCGAGGGGGCCTTCATAGGGGGCCTTCCCACTCCCATGAGGGTGTTTCCAGGTTCCTGTTGGTTCGAGGGGGCCTTCATAGGGGGCCTTCCCACTCCCATGAGGGTGCTCCCAGGTTCCTGTTGGTTCGAAGGGGCCTTCATAGGGGGCCTTCCCACTCCCATGAGGGTGTTCCCAGGTTCCTGTTTGTTCGAGGGGCCTTCCCACTCCCATGAGGTTGTTCCCAGGTTCCTGTTTGTTCGAGGGGGCCTTCACAGGGGGCCTTCCCACTCCCATGAGGGTGTTCCCAGGTTCCTGTTGGTTCGAGGGGGCCTTCACAGGGGGCCTTCCCACTCCCATGAGGGTGTTCCCAGGTTCCTGTTTGTTCGAGGGGGCCTTCCCACTCCCATTAGGGGGGCACCCAGGTTCCCCATAACCTGTGGCATGCCCATGAAGAGAGGTGACCCCGGGTGTACCTAGCCCAATTACAAGTCATAGGCGAGGACCACAGAGCCATTGCATGACAGTTACTCTAATCCAGCGGTTCTCCAGTACCCCCAACGGCACTGGACGACAATACCCGTGTTGTGTCAATGTGGGCCTGATAATTCGTTGACTAGTTGCCCCCCCCATCCCGCCACAGGCTCCCGGCCCTGACGAGAGGTGCCGATGTGGATCGATACTGGCCTACAGCTGACGGCAGATTAGTGGAGTATGACATTGATCGGGTTTTATACGATGAGGACTCAACGTACCAGAACATTAAGATCTTGCACTCACAGCAATTTGGCAATATCCTGATCCTCAACGGGGATGTTAGTAAGTAAACTAGAACCTCTCTTCTATGATATCGTTCTGTTACTGTAGATTGTTTTTAAGGCTGTCGTTCCTGTAAAACAGTAATAATAATGAGTACTGGGTTCTAGTGATTTGGTGTTTGAGATGTATTTGTCGATACGGTTGTGTGATTTTTTTGTCAGACCTTGCAGACAGTGACTCGCCCTACACTCACGCCATCATGGGCGGGGGAAAAGAGGACTACGATGGGAAGGAGGTTCTGATCCTAGGAGGCGGTGATGGAGGTATCCTGGCCGAGGCCGTCAAACTCAAGCCAAAGATGATCACCATGGTGGAGATATCCTTTAGGTCACTTTTCTGTGCCCAGTTGGCATACTGTTTCAGGCATGTGTTGTCTATATGTGGTAGTATTTTAACCCTAACCATTCACAGCATGTTTCTAGATGTCGGTCCATGTGGTCTGTTATGCGTCTTCCCTGTGCGGTATTGGTCGTGCCTTAACGTGGTGTCTACATTGACCAAATGGTGATTGATGGGTGTAGGACGCATATGAGGAAGACCTGTGGGACAGTTCTGGACAACCTGACGGGAGATTGTTACCAGGTGAGGAAGTCCTTTGTGGAGAGGAAACCGGTGTCATTAACTCAGTGGATCATTTCAACTGTCGGGTGCTTTTTCTGCCCGAGAAACGTGTCAATTACATTTTCTTTGAGGTTAAAAGGAACCCCAAAAAAATACAATTATTGATGTAGGAAGGGAATACTCCACAACATTACCGAGCTACCATGTTTGGTGACATGTCACAAATCATGTATGGACTGTTCTTTGTTCAGACTATGCATTTAGGTGATATTGTTAAGGATTTTGGATTAACCGTTGTAGAATAAATGTAATGATTTGGTTCAAGGAAATTGCCAATATTTGAATGTTCATGTCTATTTCTTTCAGTGCTTTTTACAAAGCTGTTTTTGAGCTGCCCTAACCTGTTTCACTGTTTGAGTCGTACTTGCTTTGACATGTATTCATAGTGTTGTTTTACCTCTTTTATCTCCTGACACCATCAAACGGGGCTACAGTCTTGCCTCTGCTGCTGATGTAGCTGGTATCTGTGCCCTGTCTCTCCTACTGTTTACATCAACAGGGAAATGCATTCCGGGAGGCCATTTCTAAAGCTTTATCTTTACACCTCTTTAGCAACACCACGTTTCCATGACTGTATCGATGGGCTGCTGTGACAGTCATTACAATGTTAATAGGAATGGTTTCCGTGACTGTCATTGGGCTGCTGTGACTGTTATTATGTTATTAGAAGTGGTTACTATGACTGTCATTGGGCTGCTGTGACTGTTATTATGTTATTAGAAGTGGTTACTATGACTGTCATTGGGCTGCTGTGACTGTTATTATGTTATTAGAAGTGGTTACTATGACTGTCATTGGGCTGCTGTGACTGTTATTATGTTATTA
>JACXGK010013654.1:0-12624 GCA_016801125.1 Novumbra hubbsi
ATTGTTTGTGTTTGATGTCGCAACAGCTCACGGTTTGTCCTTTGTTTAACTCCCATTTAAGTGAATGCTCTACATGTTTTTTGTATATCGTTTTGTGTTAGTTTTGCACCTTTCATTTTCCGGTTACTGTTCGTGTAGAGTTTGTCTTGTTGTTTGGGATTAAATCACCTTTACTTTACAAAATGTCCGCTTTTGGTTCTGCCGCACAACAACACCGTGACAATTATGATGTTACTTCCAAGCTTCCAGGTTTGACTCCCATGCAGGACCAGTACCAAACTGTATAAAGATGAACTACCACATTACCATATTGATAAGCAGAAAAACGTTAATACTATGTGAGTGATGAAGACATCATTTAGATTAAGATGGACCGAAAGAGGGACTGAGATCTAGGATAAAAGAGGTACCGACTCAAAAAGGGAAGTGAGAGGAAAACACTGTTAAAGAAAATGGTCTTTGTAAGTGATGCCTTCTGGGTTTTGTGTTATATTGAGTCTGACATCTGTTAACTACTCATGCTGAGCATGGTTAAACAATGTGACCCAAAACCCAACCGCTTTCACAGAGCCATTGTCTTCCTGTCCCATGTCTGTGTTTCGGTTTGTGCTTGTGTGTGCCAGTTGGTGCAGGTGAATATCACCAGTCAGAGCCAAACTTCTGAACATACATCAAAACCCTTTGATATGTTCATGTGTTGGTAATCACTTAGACACATTGAGTGTTCTGATGGTAAAAACACTGGCTGGAAGAATGTTATAAAATGAGCTCATTAGTTTTGAATTGTACAACGATGTATTACAAAGTGAACTCAAACCACCGTTTAGGAATGTGTCCTAAATGGCAGCCTATTCCCCACAGACAAGTAGGCACATCGAAGGGACAGAAGGCTGTGTGCTCAGATGATTCTGAACGGTCAGTTAGACAATGTCAAGAACGGCTGGAAGTGGTTACTTAAGGCTCTCCTGCTCAGAGAGCAGCAGATTGTTCTGACGTGCTTCATTTGTTGCCTGTCATAATGGTCTCCTTTTGCATACTGTACAGCATTTCTTTAGCTTTCTTGCTGCTCGTCCTTTGAATCCAGAATGTATCGGTCCAGACGGAACATTCGTTGTTGCTCACAATTGAATCTAAGATGTTTAAACTAGACACAAAGGGAAGCACCACAGACATTAAAAACAAACCGGTAACTGTCTGTAACTCCAATGTTAAATGATGTTGTGCCTGGACCTGCTCCAATGTATTTGCATCAACATTGCCAATGGAGAAATCTGGCAGAGAAAGCTTCCAGGTGCAGCCATAAGGGCCAGCCTCGCACCAGCACAGCTGTCAGCCTGAGATGGCGGGGAAGCCACAGGGGCCGTAGGAGCAGTGCATGCTGTAAGGGACTGTGGCACACCGACTGACCAAAGTGCCAGAGGTGGCGCCTGGAGCCCTGGCTGTTCACCTGGCAGATGGTACGTTGGAGCAGAGGCAGTACAGAGATGGTATGGGCAAGAGAGATGGCGAGGCCACCGAGAAGATCTCCGACTGAGCCCATTCATACCAAACCTGCCACAAAAGGATTTACAAATCTGAACACTTGACAAAAACGTCCCCACTGGGAAGATTACTTTATACAGTTTAGGGGTTAAGTTAAAGGTAAAACATCCAATTGGTGTTTGGGTTACATTGTGTTTAAACGTTACCATTATTAGGGTTAGGGTAAGGGTTATGAATAGGAGACGTGTCACAGAACATGTTTTTCTGGTTTTATAGTAATAATAATGATAGTTTTTGAATATGCGCGTATGTGCATGTCTGTGTTGGCAGGTATTTTAAAGGGAAACCGAGCAGCTTCATCACGGGATGTAACATGGGTTTAATCTGTGATCTCAATTAGGTCGTATTGAACATCTCAGAGACAAGTGGGTAGAACGGCTTCACAGCCCAGTGGTTCCAATCCAACCGTAGCAGGCTAAAGACTGCAGGGGGAATTTCCTGTGATGCAGGGTTTAAGCGGATGGTGTTTCCAGTGGCCTTGGACCTCCGACTTAGTGGAAAGTGTTGTCGTACTTGCAGATAGCACAATCGGTTGAGAGGTAGAGCAGAGACGTGCAGAGGTGAGGGTTAGGGTTAGCATGAGGGAGACGGAAGAAGGGTGAGGATGAAAGAGAGAAAAGAAAATCGATATTGATTGTACGAAAGCCATCGGGTGAGACAGTGGAAGGATGGCGGCATGAGCATTAGGGTGAGTGATGGAGGTTTTCTTATGCTTTCTCCTCCCAGCTACAAGAATAGTGGGTAAGGACAACATGCCACAGAGAGGTACTTGATAATCCACACGTCAATTTTGCCTCTAAGAGATGGGCTAAACGCAGACACACACACACAGGCAGCCAATTCCCTCCCTGAGTGACAGCACTGTCCTCTCTAGCAAACAGAAGCACTCTGACACAAAACATTGTCAAAGATCCTAGTCTCAGCAACAGTGTGTATGACAAAAGGCTATGAGACTCCATTCAAGGGGATTACTAAAGCCCTGAGTCCCTTTCAGGAGATAATTTGGTACAACACAAATGGGCCATAGACACCTACAATCACTCCAATGAGTTCTCCAGCCAATCAAAACCTGTGCCTTACAGGCGATATAATCAGGGCTGTTTGTCTGATTTCCACTCTCACTGAACAACAGGAATATGGCTTTTTCTAACAAAGGAAAATAAATAAAATATTTTTAACATGTTTGGGAGGGGGGCCAAAATGAACAAAATGTTGAGAGTCTACACACAAGGTTATGTGTCAGAGCCAAGACAGAAGTCAAAGTAAAGAACAAACCTAGAAGTCCAAAAAAACTCTCTCTAGAACTACAAGATAGACATGTGTCAAGGCATAGATCTGAAGAACAAAAACGTATGCTTTACATACTTATGTAATGCAAGAAAATGCACATTAATTACTAAAAAATCATACAATGGGTTTTTGGGGATTTTTGTTTTAGATTCCGTCTCTCACAGGTGAAGTTTACCTATGATAAAAATTACAGACCTCTACATGCTTTGTAAGTAGGAAAACCTGCAAAATCGGTTAAGTGTATCAAATACTTGTTCTCCCCACTGTATTTGTTATCAGTATGTGGCGGTCTATGGGGATAGGTATGTGATGGACGCTATGTTCCTACACGCTGGCTTCATCTCCATGCCTGGTGTCCTTGAACAAAAGTAGGGGACTGGTCTGCTTGTGATGTACGGTCATGTATTTTTTGTTTTCTGGAAAAAAACAATCATGTTCTAATTTTGGTCTAATCAGACCAGAGAATCATTTTCGTCATGCTCTTAGAGCCCTTCAAACTGCATTTTATTTGCCTTAAACTCAGGAGTGGCTTCTGTCCAGCCACTCTAACATAAAGGCCTGATTGATGGAGTGCTGCAGAGCTGGTTTTCCTTCAGGCAAGTTTACCAATCTCTGCAGAGAAACTCTGTTACAGTGGCCATTGGGTTGTTGGTCGCTCCCTGACCAAGGCTCCAATTGCTTGTTCATTTCTTTTTTTCGGCAAGATAGCCGGGCAAAGAAATAGTTGTGGTTGGTTAAAAAATGATTTACGTTTAACAATGATGGATTTGCTTCTGGGAACATTCAATGCGTTAGCATTTTGTTTTTAGAACCTTCCATATGCCTATGCCTTCAAACATTGCTGTCTCAGAGGTCTACAGAAATTACGGTGACTTAGTTTTACCCCTGAAATGCAGTGTGAGGTCTGGGACCTTGTATAGCTGTGTTTAATTTGATTTGTATCATATAAATAGATGTGATGTTTTGTATGTGTGTTGTGTACAGGAGGGTATTTTAAAAAGAAAAATAATATTAATTAAATAGTTTAGCAGCATTAACCTGCAAAGTCAGAAAAGTGTCGTATTCCCTCTTGTAAGGCGGTTTGGGTTGGGATAAAGTGTTGTAAGCTGGTGAACCTACAGAAATGGGTTCACACTGGTCTTCTACACCGTAGTTTCTCTTCTTGGCTATGGCATCTTTATCAGCTGAACTCTTTTATTGTACCTTTTCCGTTTAAGTAGTTAAGATATAGTAGCATCAAGAGTAAGCACCAGAAGTGATAAATGACCCCCACCCCCAAAAAACAATAAAATGGTATTACCACATAAATTCCAAACTTGCTATGTTAACTGACCAATTAGTCAATTTGGGATTTTTTTACAGAAACCAAGCTTTTTGTTTTACTGCACCAATTAGATGTAACTGCTTGTCTAAAGCATACAAAAGAAACCAAATGTTACCATTTTTATAAATCACATTGCAAACATGCAGACTTAAAGTACTTATGTGACATGGGATGAATTGGACTGTTAAAGTATTAACAACCTATGTGTAACGCCTGGTAATTAAGTAGACCAATGTGCAGGAGTATAGATGACCAAATCCTTTTATTTAGGCAATCTCAGCATAGAGCAGTGTACGCACGACGCTTCAGTAAGGTTCGGTTGTGTAACAACTACAACGCTTATAGCACGCAACAGGAAACAATCACGGACACAGAGACAAGACACACAGGGGATTGAGTAGCCAACTACATTGGATGCAGCTGGCGGGTAATCAGGAAGGGTGCGTTCACAGGACATGGGGAAAACAGGACAGACATGTACAATGGTCTATAAAAGGCTGGCGATGTCGAACGCCAGGGTACTACGCGACCAGGGGAATGCACGGCATCAGGTGGCACCATTAGATTAGATTAGATTAAACTTTATTGTCATTGAACAGTACGGGTACAGAACAACGAAATGCAGTTAGCATCCAACCAGAAGTGCAAAAAAGAGCAGTGCAAAAATGTTGTGCAGAAATGTTGTGAAGGGCAGTGTGTCAATATACAGGTGCTCCAGCGTATGGGCCTATAAATGAAGCATCGTGTGCAAATGGCATGGTTACGTAATGTGCAATAAGCATGTACAGTGTATAGACGTGCAATTGGCATGGTTAAGTAATGTGCAGTTGTGCAATGTACAAAGTGCAGATGTGCAGTTGGCAGTACAAACGGAATGCATTAGTGCAAGGGTAATATGAAGTGTCCAGGTGTACATATGCCAAGAATTACTGACAGCATACATTGTGCAAATGGCAATACTGATAAGGTAGTATGTGCAGAGCAGGAGGAAGCCTATCGTCGAGACACAGAGTTCAGTAGGCTAACAGTAGATGGGAAAAAACTGTTCCTAAGCTGGCTGGTGCGAGAATGAAGAGACCGATACCGCTTGCCAAATGAAAGGGGGGCGAACAGTTTGTGACTCGGTTGTGAGGGGTCCCTGATGATGCCACGAGCTCTCCGCAGACAGCGCTTGTGCTGGAGGTCTTTGATGATGGGGAGCGGGACACCAATGATGCGCTGGGCGGTTTTCACCACCCGCTGCAGGGACTTCCGGTTGGCCGCAGAGCACCCGTTGTTCCAAACTGTGGCACAGTTATTCAGACTGTGCAGCGGTAAAAGTTTACCAGGATGTTTGTAGATAGGCGGGCCTTCTTTAACTTCCTTAAAGAGTACAGGCGCTGCTGCGCCTTTTTTACCAGGCTTGAGGTGTTGAAGAACCAGGAGAGGTCCTCGGAGATGTGGACACATAGGAATTTGCAGCTGGCCACATGCAGGAATGTAGCATGGATGCAGCCTTTGGACTTCCTGTAATCCACAATCAGTTCTTTGGTCTTCTTGGTGTTGAGGGCCAGGTTGTTGTCTGCGCACCAAGCCACAAGGTACTTGACCTCCTCTTTGTAGGCTGACTCATCGTTGTCGCTGATCAGGCCAAACATCGTAGTGTCTTCCGCAAACTTGACGATGGTGTTGGAGCTGTGCAGAGGGACGCAGTCATGGGTGAAAAGAGTGTACAGGAGTGGGCTAAGCACAGAGCCCTGTGGGACACTAGTGTTCAGGGTCAGGGTGGAGGAGGTGAGGTTGTCTAACCTGACAGACTGGGGTCTGTTGGTATGAAAGTCCAGAGTCAAGTTGCAGAGATAGGGGCTGATCCCAAGGTCGTGGAGTTTGGTAACTAGTCTAAAGGGGGTGACCTTGTTAGGTCGGTAATCAGTGATGTCTTGAATGCCCTGCCACATGCGTCAAGGGTCAGAGTTGTTTTGGAAATGCTCCTCAATCCTCTGTTTGTGGGGGTGTTAGGCCATCTTGATGTCCCTTTTCAGGTTGACCCTGGATGTGTTGTAGGCCTCCGTGTCTCCAGATCTGAAGGCAGCATCAAGTGCCTTCAGCAGTCGGACCTCTTTGTTCATCCCAGGCTTCTGGTTGGGGAAGGTCTTTATTTGTTTATAGGTGGTGACATTGCTGGTGCAGGTGTTGATGTATTCCAGGACAGATTATGCATACGTATCAATGTCAATATGGGAGTCAGTAGTAGCCTGAGTGGCCAACAAACTCCAGTCTGTCTGTTGAAACTGGTGCTATAGTGATAAGTCTGACCCCTCAGGCCACACATTGACTGTCCTCGCTGTAGGTTTCACACGCTTGATGATGGGTAAATACTTGGGGAGCATGAGAAGTAATAGGTGATCAGACTGACCCAGGTGGTGGAGGGGGGCGGCTTTGTAAGCCTCAGGAATGTTCGTGTACACGTGGTCTAGTGTATTGTCTCCTCTTGTGGAGCAGGAGACATTTTGAAAGAATTTGGGGAAAACAGTTTTCAACCATGACACTATGTTAATGTTAGGTCAAGATTATGTTTTTTATATTTTTCTCAACAACATATAAAATGGTTCAGAATATCAGAAAAGGTGTATTTTCAAAACAATCCAATAGAGATGGTGTCCTCATATAATTATTTGAGATTTCATCTTATCGGTAATGTAAGGTCAACATGCAACCGCTCATTAAAAAGCTTTACATTAAGATGGGATTTTCTGTTGAGAAACAAGTCTTGTTTTTCATTTCAAGCTAGAAAAGCAATCAATGTTTGTGTTGGATTATGGCGATGATGGCAACATTTTGTACATAAATGCCCCTGAGCTTTGCCTGTACACTAGACACCCTCTACCATGCTGCTCAGGATTAGGATTTCACTAGATTCAGGAGGTACCATCAAATTCCAATTCTACTCTTTGATGCCATTCATAATATTTTTCATTTTGAATCCAAATAATTGCTTGTGATAAGATACATTGTTTGCATTCATTTTATTTCAATCAAATTGACTAGAACACTAGTGTTGCTCTTCAAACACAAGACCTCTTCAACCTCACTTGATCATAAAACATAGCATGGCCATCGTTAACTGTAAGATTCACTAGTACATGTTTGTCTAGAAGGAAATGATTAGGGCCGCTGCCAATATATGTAAGCACTTCGTGTTACAGAGTCATTGACGTTACCGTCTAAGATCTCCATAACATCTAATGTAATGTTGCATCATGTCCCTGATACAACTACGGAGTCTGGAGCTTTGCTGTCCCATCCTCTTGGAACATTTTGCAGAAGGATATAAGGATTATTTTATCAGAAGTGTTGAAATTTATAAAACTAATTTTACATTTTTAATATGCTATTTTACACATACATTTGAGTAATTTAGCAGATGCTTTTAAACACTGGAACATAAAGCACTTAGCACATATATTTTCATAATTTCGAACTATTCTACGCACCTATACCAATATTACTTTTCATGTTGTTTTCCCGGATTTACTACGTATGTTGCTTTCTTCGGCCCGGTCTCAATGTGACCTGGTTAAAAGGATAAAAACGTAATAAATAAATAAATAAGTAAAACAGAACGCCCCCTCGCACACAGTAACTCTGCGAGAGTAGCTGCCATGCATAAACATGAGGCGGATAGCTTCCACACAATAGGAGTGAGTTGAAGTGTGTTTTGTATAGTCAAGCACCAGTAGAACTCTCTATGATCCCACCATGCAGTCAAGCAGTAAGCTCTTGTCCTCCTCGCTTCAGAACGCACACGTCCCAGTGTGGAGCTGATTACAATAGTCTCACTGTATGACGACTCCGACTGCTACGGTGCGTCTGATCTGCTTCTGCCGTATTCATATTTGCCTGTGGCCGGCCGTGGCTTTCATCAGTCAACTTATGTAAGAGTCTTACCCGCGCTAAGACGACGTGGATAATATTCTCCCGCATTCACAAGTTACACGTTATCTTGGTGTTTTATGGATCAGAGGCGCTCTCGGAAGTGCACTGAGACGCCTCTATTGAGTGACAGATCGCACCTTGGAATGAATGGGAACGGGACAGGGAGGATTGGGAATATGTTTTTTTAAATTAAATTCAAATCGATGTGTATTTCTTAATTAACGATCCAAATTTTACAGAGACCTTTAACATGGCTGCCAATCACTTGACAGATCTTTTATCAAATGTATCTGCCGCATATGAACACAAAGAATACACATTGAAAGGTGAGCGTGTACAATAATGGCTTATGAGTGATGAGTTCATAATATACAGGAATATTTTCAAGGTGGCTTGGGTGTTTTGGTGTAAGCATAGTCTAGTCTCCGTGGGCCCAGATGGCGGGTTACTGGGGACCACAGTAGGGGGGAAGAAACTGATCATGCGGAAGGATATTGAGTGTGATCAAATTACCAACTGATGCTCACCTGTCCTGTGGATATTTGGAAAAGCGGGTGACTGATTTTGGACAGATTCACAATGGTCTTGCCTGTTCACATCCTTGCCATGGACTCGCGAAGAGGAATAGACAATAGCCTTGCAGTTTAAGCAGCTGACCAGTAAGGTTGCTAGATCGAATTCCAGAGCTGCCAAGATTGGAAGTATGTACATAACAGAAAGGTTCTTTAGCGTTCCTCGAGAACGGACAAAAGAAGATCCAAATCAAAAGCTGAGGGTGTTCACAATTTATGGGTAAAACTGGATTAGTTGAGACTCTGGAGACGACGGATGGTGTCCTGGGGATCAGTGACCTCATGGACAGTCTCTGGCACTACCTGGCAGCGTCGGATACACCGATACATAACGGTTCTCAATTAGATTCAGGTCTGGGGAACGTGAGGGCCAGTCAATGGTATCAATGCCATCATTCCCAAGGAACTGCCTAAACACTCTGGCCACATGAGGCTGGGCATTGTCCTGTACCAGGAGGAACCCCGGGGTCCACTTCACCAGCGTAAGGTCTGACAATGGGTTAAGAGGGGAAGATTTAACCCCCCAAGGATATGACTCCCCGGACCATCAGTGACCCATCGCCAAACCGGTCATGCTGTATGATGTTGCAGGCAGCATAACGTTCACAACAGTGTCTTCAGACTCTATCATGTCTGTCATATGGGCTCAACGTGAACATGCTCTCATCTGTGAAGAGATCGGTGCGACAATGGCTGACCTGCCAATTCTGGTGTTCTATGAAGTATGCACAGTTCTGGGTTGTAAGCACGGGTCCCAAAAGAGGATGTCGGGCCCTCATGCCACCCTAATGGAGTCTGTTTCTGACAGTTAGGTCAGAAACATGCTCACCAGTAGCCCCCTGGAGGTCATTTTGTAGGGCTCTGGCTGTGCTCCTCCTGTTCCTCCTCGCACAAACCAACAGATAACATTCATGCAGGTTGATGCCCTTCTGTGCGGTATGTATAATATGTAGAGTATATATAACAAACACTGCTGAAAACATAGTTTTTTGCACAGTATTGTGTGTTAAAAACAAATGCCCTAACAAAAATAAGACTGATTATGAATGGAAAATGTATAAACGATATGATAATAAATGGCCATTATCAATAAGTACACACTTTCAGACCCAAACACAATCCTCCATAGACAGGCAATGGTTACAAGTGTTTACACTGATGACACACACACACACACTTTCCCAAAGCACATATATCACCTACACGGTCTGAATTAACCCATGTAGCCAAGAGGCAGGGCCATTAAGAGAGCCTGGCCGGTCATCTCATTTCAGTTCCAATGGAGGATCAGCGGAAAATGTCAGCGTGCCAATTGAAATGTCAGTGGAGCAGAAGATTACTTGTGAAGGGAAACAGCCCAGCTACACCCCCCCCCCCCAACATGGCTCTCGCATCGAAACACAAGCGAAACATTTTCGGGATAATGTTTTAATAGGGGAACCGATCGTTAGGTAGGCTCTGGGTAGGAGAAATAAAGACACACACACACACAGAATTACGTGCGCACGCCTGTGTACATAGAAATAGATACACACTTAAGAACCTGGAAGTTACACTTCTCAAGGCCTCCCAGGCGCCCGTTGTGGATGCCTTAAAGGCTCAGTGCTCCGCTAATTGAATCAGAAAAACACTAGGGAACGAGGAGAGTGAAAAGGCTGCATGAATGTGGACTGTGTGTGTGTGTGTGTGTGGAGAGAGGTGTGTGTGCGGGTGCATTTTTGGCGTCTTCCACAGTGTGACTGCAGCTGTTCCTATACACATCAATCAGGTGGTGTGTTTGTTTGAATAATTAGCGAGCCGCCGCGGGCCTCCTGTGTTTAATTGTTCTCTCTTTTTCGCACTTCTGTTTTTGGGTCTGTCCCTTAATCTCTTGTGCTTTCATGTGTTCCTTAGGACTATGGTCTTGGGAGAGAGGGCGAGGAAGAAAGTATGTGTGTGTATGTATGTGCATGTACTACTTCACTTGTGAGGTCCAGATGTCCTCTACTATAACTACTATAGTACACAATGTCAAATCCTGACTACTGAGTAAGACAAGCATGTTTGTGTCAGTGTGTGTGTGTGTGTGTCAGTGCATGTGTTTGCCTGTGTGTGTGTGTGTGCCAGTATTATTTTCAGTATCCTTCCTCTTTGCTCTAACCCCTGTTTTACTCTCTCCCCAGGAAGTGGTAATCCACAGCAGTAGGGTTGGGAGAGAAGTGACACAGGGTTTGCGCATGCGCGCGCGCGTGTGTGTGTGTTTATGCGCAAGCGTCTGCATGCGTGCGCTCAGTGGGAGCCGTAAGCTGGGCCTGCACTCAGAGATAGCTCGGCTCACTCCGTTTTCCAAAGCACAGCGAGCGGCCGGATCAGCAGGGTAGGAGAGCTCTCACACACAGCACAGACACAAGTACGGAGGACGACTTGGAGACACATTCAATCTGATGTCACCTTTTAAACCAAAAAACATGCTGGAGGAAGCTAGAAAAGACAGAAAAGGGTTTGATTCCAAGAAATTGACTGACAAGAAGGGTGAACGAACCGCACGTAGGAGAGAGATAGAGGCGAGTGTGAACGGGACGAGCACTTTCTGCTTGTCAATCAGTAGGTCCCTGGCTGCTCCAGTAGGAGAGAAATCAAGGTAGAGTCTGTGGGGGTAATGGGAAGATCAGACATGTATTTTAGCACTGTGGACTAGTGGGCCCCAGCTGGGCCATAGAGACCCTTGGGAAACAGAGATGGGTCTCGGGGGTGAGGTGATGGGGCTTTAGGAGAAGGATGTACCCTGGGAGATGGGGAGAAGTGCATTTGTGGAATTGCACCATAACAACAAACATGTTCAGGAAGATTATACAGTAGTGTTTTGTGGACAGCTTGTAGTTGTCAGGGATCTTATTGGGTTGTGTGTAGTTGCCAGGGATCTTAAATGTAGTGTGGTAGTACGTAGTAGTACGGTAGTAATACGATGGTAGTACGTTTCTACTACACACTTAAGAAGGGTGTAGTAGAAAGAGACGTAATAAGAAGTGTGTAGTGGAAGGGTGTATTTAGTTAGTTAGTGGACTGGAACGCTATAGATAGTTTGTAGCGAACAGGGACCTTATAGGTGTGTGCAGTGGACAGGGACCTTTTATTTAGTGTGTAGTGGACTGGAACATCATTGGTAGTGTGAGGTGAACTGGGATCAAGTGTTAGCTAGAAAGGGCTCATCCCCCAATGCAAGGAGGCAACAGCAGTGTTTATCGTTAAGTTCCAAGATTTCTAGGACAAGAAGCGAATTCTCCAAAAGCAAAACAGAGATCTACTAGACTTCACCTTGCTGCTCGCAAGGTGTTTATTTTCCCGGACCTTGCGTCTGCTTTCGCGTAGAAGGAGAAGAGTTGCTTTCTAAAACGTGAAACACAGCCGATACGAGAAAAAAGTGAAGTTCTCTCCACTTTCCTGCCTGTCTATGTATTGAACACGGAGGAGAGAGGCTGCAGTTGGACTCCAGCGGAGAAGCCCGGCGCTGGGCCCGAACGGCTCTTTTGAGTGTGCCGGATGGCCTAGTCCACTATCGTATTATCAGGTGCAATTTGACTGCCTTTTTCGGCCTTCTGTCAATAGCGGCATTATAACATTGTGCACTTTGACGGATACTGCTTTGTGCTGCTGTGCTTATCACAAAGGTACCTGTATGTATTTTTCTGGGTGGTCACTGTGGTACCACACGGCAATACTGCTGGGCCTTTGCTCACTTTTTTTGTTATTTCACTCTTCTCTATCTGGGGTTTAATGTGACTTTACTTTTCACCCAGTTATTCCTTCATGACAAGTCTGCAGGCTGTATGGGACCTAGCCGGCCTATCTTCATGACAAGTCTGCAGGCTGTATGGGACCTAGCCGGCCTATCTTCATGACAAGTCTGCAGGCTGTATGGGACCTAGCCGGCCTATCTTCATGACAAGTCTGCAGGCTGTATGGGACCTAGCCGGCCTATCTTCATGACAAGTCTGCAGGCTG
>JACXGK010013655.1:0-12575 GCA_016801125.1 Novumbra hubbsi
TTCATTCTCATGTGGATATGCTGCACGTTCTTTGTATTTAGTTTTAGTTCTGTTTGCTGTGTTTTTATACAGCACCTTTACTTTTTACGTTTACAGTTCGTGTAGTCTTTGTCTTTTGTGTTTGGATTAAATATCACCATTTACTTTTGAAACTAAAATGTCTGCGTATGGTTCCGCCACACTACAAAACCGTGACAGATTATTGGGTACATATTTGCTTTTATACTTTTTACATTTGCTTAGTTGAATCGTCCCAATACCTCTGCTTGAAAGGATTGGACTCTATAAAGTGCTGCTATTGTTAGTTGGCACAACATACACGTTTTCAAACAGACTGAAAAGAAATGTGAAACTCTGTACTTTTGTCTATTTAATTGTATTAAAGTAATTTTTACTCAGTTTGCATAACAATAATTTTCATGTCTGCAATTAGCGGTAGATAGTCTTGACATAATTATTCTATATATTCTTGGTAAGCTGCTCCACGTAGCAAGCAGCAGTCTGGGAGCAGCTTACTCACTTTCTGACAGTTTATCCTAAACTAGGCCATTAGTGCAGCTTGCATGTGATAAATAGGCATTGTGCATGAGAATGACCACCTCAGCATTACAACTACACTTGCACTAAGCCGGAGGTGCAACTTTATCAAAATCTATACCAGGGTGATTGCTGAATACAAATATATCAGCTCTAAAGACATTTCAGGTATGTTTATTCGGCAAGCCACTCACAGCGTGGTCAAATTCACAGGGTTGCGGATCACGGCTTTCAAAGAGTGGACTTTTTTTTATACCGAGGACAATTTAAATTTGTTATTTGAATAAATAATGACTATGTTCATGTTAAAGTTGTCAAAATAAGCCATACCCAGGATGTATGTCAGCGGGGTCGGGGGGTCTGAACGGGCTGGTGGGCAGCTGGCTGCTCTTCTCTCTCAGGGCCTGCTTCCCCTGGGGTTGGGTGGAGGGCGGCTTCTTGCCTTTGAGGGGGACTGGAGGGGCCTCCTTTTTAGACTGTCCCACAGACACATGAACAATATCATGGCCGACCCACACACACAACAATTGGAAGAGACCCAAAAAAACAAGTGAAAGACTCAAACATGTGGCAGCAAGCCGCCATTACCAAGGATGACGATATTGACATGAAGTCACCCAACCTGGAGGAGGGGCTGAATCACGTGACCTAGATGTACCTGTCCCTCCTGCTCCCCTCCCCTTCGTTGGCCCTCTGCGCCTGTAACCCTTTCCGGCTCTTGGAGGCGCAGCTCCTCGGAGCGACAGACAAGTCGCGCCGCCTCCTCCCTGATGGCTTGGTCACACAGCTTGGGCCTGAACGTCGCCAGCACCAGGAGCCGCTGGGAACACACACAAGATTTCCTCACCACTTTCCTGGCTAAATGAAAGTAGCATTAATACACACCAGAATAAAACAGAGAAAGGCCCGATATATTACATCCCAAGGTATGCTAGGCCTTGACAACAGGTTCAAGTAATGTAGATGCATAGTGATTGTTGGTACAGTACCTGTCCAGGTGAGACTCGGCCTGCCTTGGGGGTGATACTGATCTCTGATGTTTTGGGGGGAACAAAGGAGAACAGTTGGGGCCCATCTGGGGCCACGGGGTCCTGGCCAGTATTGGGCATGGGGTGTGTGTTGGCAATATGCAGCACGGCCGTGGAGCTGTCCCCCACTGCCGTGGCTCCAAAGCGGACAAGCGAGTGAGACAGCGCTAGAGGAGGATGGGTCCCGATTGCATGACAAGACAGGGGGAAGTCTCTATAGAAACCAGGGAAACGGTACAATTAAATAATACAGTCATGTGAAATAATTAAGACACCCCATGAAATATTTTGTTCTTTTTTAATAAATATGGACATTTTATCTTCTTTCAAACAATATCTATAAATAAAGGTGATTTTGAATCTAAAACAAGGACATTTTAACCATATAATTGTTTTAACAAAATATTTATTTTTATATTGAGAAAGTAGTTAGGACACCCTATGCCCTAATAGCCGGTATTGCCCCCTTTGGCTGAAATAACCTCAATAAGATGTTTCCTATAACTGTCTACCAGTCTTGAAGAGTTGAGAAAAATTCAAAAGAGATCTTGCTCTTGCAAAATTTCACATCTCTGGAAAACTTCTACCTTTGGTACTGTAAATGTATACATTCATTACATAATAAATTCATTTGTTACATTCATTTGTTTGGCTATTTGGTATTATTTTAAAACGGGTCAAAATCCAGTTCCATCAAAATAAAGAAAGTAACAAAACGTTAAATGGCCACCTGTTTATACCGGATTTGCAGCTGAGCTGAAAGTTATATTCTCCTGCTTTCTTGGCGCTAAAAATCAGGTCCAACTCCAAGGTTTCCAATGGGAGGAGAGTGCCAAAGCCATTGTTGGGCTGGATATCCATAAACTAGGAAGAGAAAAAACTGAGTTCTGTGTGACAACAATTCTGTCTGAAATAGCTAGAACAGGTCAAGGAGGAAGTATTGTATAGAGGTCTAACAACAACAACACAAAGTCATATACAGCACTGTTATATTTTAAGTAGAAGCAGGACACAATTGCAGAGTAACATACTTTTTATTCAAAGACTTACGTAATAACGACAAGGCTTAACAGGACTCAAAACCAGCAGAAAAACTCAGATCTCGCAAGGAACACAGCTGATAGCAATGTATGACAAACAAGTGTCCATTCTCCAAACGAAGGTATGCTTCTGCTAGGAAGAAGATCAAACAGGGATCTGGATCTCACTGGTAAGGCCAGTCTTAGCATCGCACCAACGCCCTCAAAAGAACTCCAGGCTCCTCAGCAGCTGCTCAGGTGAAGAAGAGTGGGAAGAGCCAGAAAAGGAGGCTCTGGATGGAGGTCAGAAGCAGGGCAGCTGCATCCCCTGCTGCCTTCACCTTGACTTGGACCAAGGTACCCCGGAGCCGAGGAGGAAGATAGAAAGAATGAAGCAGGTACGACTATCCAAGCCTTTTCTCAAACCGCCACTAGGAGCCATCAATTGACATAAAGCCGCCAACCAGGGCCCTGAACAGATCTTCTGTGTCCATTCCATGTCTCTCACATCTACATAACATCAAATTGATCTCAGATACATCCTCTGTCCTTTGATCATCCAAGGAGATGTCTCAAGAGCCTGTCTCTAGAGCCTTCATGAAATTTTGAAAAAGTGAATGCCTTTGTCAAGAGACTTAGCTGTGGACATAGCTTTCAACAACACAATGACCCCAAACATACATCAAATCTAATACAGACTCTAAACATAAGACTATCAAGGATCTTGAAATGCTGAGTGGTCCGAGATTCCTCCAAAAGTGTGTGGAAACCTTGTCAAACTTATGTGCAAATCTTGCAGGACAAAACATCATGAGTTGACTGAATGTACTTGAGATTATTATTTTTTTATGAATTGGCACACATTTTTTTTGCTTTAATGTCATAATGCAGGAGTGCTCAAACTAGACAACCTTTGGTTCGGCCCGCCACGCCAAATAATATAATACAGTTTGGTATAATGCAACGTTACTTTTGGCCCACGGTCCTCAGTCAAGTTTGATTTTGGGCCCTTAATAGGGAAACGTTTGGGCACCCCTGTTATAATGTATTGTGAAGATGGCAAACAACATATACACAATGAAAGATGGAGAAAGTGAAAGCAAACAACAATATAGTTATCGTATATCATCTTTAACTGGAAATGGTTATGCCATGATGCCTAGATGCAACATTGGGTAGAGCAGGGTGAAAACTATGCTGTTTCAACATCATGCACTGTTAATAATCAGTCAGGAAAAAATGATTGTACCTGAGGTATGCCCAGGAACCCAAAGTCCTGGGGCAGAAGGGAGAGGTTGGTGAGGTATACACTGGTTTTCACAGATTCATAAATTGAGCAGCAGCCAAAGTCCACTTCTGTCCGGTCAAAGCGTAGGTCAGACGAGGTGATGACTGCATGAAGTGTGAAGGAAACAGGCTGAACCTGAAAGGCCAATAAAATAGATATGTTTCTTTAATCAAGAGCATTTCTTTTCTGTATTGGATTATTCTCCTTTTGCAATGTAATGTGTTCCATCGAATTGGTATCGTTTGAGAAGCACTTCTAATTTGACCCTCACTTTTCAGTCTTGTTGTGTCCAATTCATAGTCATGGGCTTGTCCCACTAAAAGTCCTTTTCCAGATAACAATTCCAATTGAGCGTGTAGGTGCCCCGCCCTCTACAACAGTAGTTCCTTAACCTCTCTTGGGGCTGCCTAGTTGTCTTACAATTCTGTTGTAGCCCAGACACAGCTCATCTCAGGAGAGGTTTTTAGATCCAAGCTGTGCACGTGACATGACCCGTAACAGTCACTCCCCCAACGCACATGCTGCTGAGCCAAGTTTCCCCTCCCTTTACTGCACTCCCGGGCCCGCCACCACCAGGAATAACAGCCCGGGTCACACTGATGCAGCAGCCCTGGGATGCAACTTCTGGGGCTGCTCCTCCACTCTGGAGCAAGTGTCTTCTCTTTGCATACCATTTTTTGTGGTCAACACTTTATTTGCATTGTGAAAATGTCCAGGCAGCGTCTACAAGCCAACCATTAGATTGTTGTACTTTAAAACATCATCCAGCACAGCCAGAAGAGGTCTGGTCACCCCCCCCCCCGAGCCTGGTTCCTCTCTGGGTTTCGTCCTAATATTTGGGCACCCATAGGGAGTTTTTTCTAGCCACTGGGCTTCAACACTGTTTGTTGCGTGCTCTTTGGGGTTTTAGGCTGGGTGTTTTT
The DNA here is from genome assembly GCA_016801125.1 of Novumbra hubbsi. Taxonomy (NCBI): domain Eukaryota; kingdom Metazoa; phylum Chordata; class Actinopteri; order Esociformes; family Umbridae; genus Novumbra; species Novumbra hubbsi. Next base: position 4,796 of record JACXGK010013655.1, read on the forward strand.
GTAAAAGAACTTTGTGGCAACTTCTGATGTAAAAATTGTGTGGAAAGTATAAAATCAGATTATAAGATTATATATATTGTATCTGTGGATTAATCCTTTATTACACATGATTTTGTTGGAATCCATGTCAACATTCTACAAAGATCTAGCATGAAAAAGAACTACATGCTTTTAAGGTAAAAACTGAGCCAAATGTTCATCTCAAATGTGATAGTAACTGCAAGCCATGTCAAAGTCTATGAATGTTTAATGCACAAAAGAATTGCCTGGTTGACCACTTCCAAATACCAGGGTAGTCCCTGGAATTATCAACATCAAGAGAGATTAATGTTAACCCTAAAGAGCTGAGCTCGGAAGGATCTCAAACGATTTGGGAGGTGGAATCTGCACTGAAAATTCAGCCAAAATAGTACAGAGAATAGCATTTCTGTCCATGTGTTCTACTGGCGGCAAAACAGGAAAACCTGGAGGGGGTCAGTTCTAAGGCTTAAGGCAGAGCAACAGCTTGGTGGCTCTGCAGGAGCATCCTGCTAACCTGCTTTTGTCTTATTAAGGACATGCTGCCTCCAAGTCCTCTACTCCCCAGAATAAGGGTGTGGGTTTGGAAGGAGGGTGGAGGGCATAGGTGGAGGGGGGAATTATTTGTCTGAGGGAGTTTGACTGTTATTGACTGTGTAACACGGCACATGTTGATTTGAGACTGTGTGTGGGTTTGTCTGGAGGTATTTAACACTACCACATCACGTCCCTAAACGCATTCACATTGTTTTTAATGTTTTACATTAAGATAATCTTAAATCCCAGCATCATACCAGACCAGTGCTTAAAAATAATCCTATTTTGATTGTTTAATCAGCAGTAAATGCGAAACCAAGAATGTAAGAATGGTTGACTACAGAGCTGATTAAAAAATACCATAAACGCTTTATCTGTTTGAGAGAGCTATAGGGTAAACACAAAACAAATGACATTTCACTAATAACATAACAGAGAATATATAATGTCAACCAGCCTTTATGCATGGTTCAGCACTCATAGAACATCTTACGCCTTGGGGGGCAGGACAATTTTAGCTTGCTACCATTAAAATATGTTACAACCTTCAATGCTTTTGCCCTTCATGGGAACTTGAAGGTGGCTTGCTGCTAATGGATATAATTTAAAGTGAAAGCTGTGGCTGTCAAAGACTTAAAGACGTTTCACATTGAAATAAGAGCGTTAGTTAAATTACATAGATGTACCAAGATTTTAGGCCATATGAGAACATTGTTCTCCTCTGCAGTAAATACACCAAATAACATTACAAATAACATGAATACAAAAAATATTAACACATTATTCTGTTATCCAAAATTATATGCACATTGTGTGGTTAGAAGAAATGTCATGAAGAAATATGAATAAACTGGGCCAGTTGAACATGCAAGGAAAGACCAAAATAATCAGTCCCCATCTGAAGAACAATACTAAAAGGCTAATTCCTGGATGAGAACATGTAATCCAACAAAGTGGTCAGTATCTGGACTGAATTTGTTATGTCTTTATGGATAAAAATCTTTAAATTTGAAACCCATGTTTATATTTCTCCACTAAAGACATTAACCTTCATAAAAATGGTCATTAGACTTTGCCATCCAAAGTATCCAAATACTGTATGTAAAAAGACATCCCTCTGACCCAGGAGGGACTATTTATTTTATATTCTGGCCTGTAATACTTAGGGATGCAATGGTACAGTGGGCCCATGGTCCAGTACATACCAGGATGTGTGTGTCACAGTGCTGTTTTAGTATGAATGGCGTTATCACGTTAAAAGCCGACAGTGGCAAAACAATGCTTACGGACTTTGTTCACAGCCTTCTTACCCTTGTCATCGTTTTCAACCATTTTTCATTTCGTCACAAAAAAGTGACAAAAATATTATTCAAACACCTATTTTTCATTTGCAGTTGACGAGACGATAGACCAGAATTGTTTGACCAAGATTATATTTGGGACGAAAGTGTTATATAAAGCTAGATCAGTATTCAAATGACAAAAATGTGAATACAACTTGCTGAATCCAAAATGTTCCCACACAGCAGGTTTAAAAGACGGTGGTGACTCTTCTCTCTGTCTCGCTAGCTCTAAGAGAATATTTGTTTTTAGTTCCCCCCTCTCTTCATGGAGCACCTGTAGAGAGGTTTCCAACTGAGATGTTATTGCAAAACATCTATTGGTTGTTTATGGGGAAGGGAGTTGTGGTCACTGTGCCCTCAGGAGCCCCTTAACGGCCTGGGGCCCCAAGCATTTGTCTGCCTTACCTGTTCGCAAGCAAAGCATCAGGTGCTGTGGACCTGAATCTACAACGTATGTGTAGTCTGCAGCGTAATAAGCATATTTAAAAATTATAGGAAAATGTTGTATATCGTAACTCAGAGGTTCATGTGTGCCTATTGAACCATAAGGGCATACCGAATTGGTGGTTTGCGTACCGAATGGTGGTTCACAGACCAAATGGTGGTTCACAGACCAAATGGTGGTTCACAGACCAAATGGTGGTTCACAGACCAAATGATGGTTTGCATAACGTTGCATCCCTAGTAATTATGAAGCTTATTAAAAGAACAAACCTGATCAGCCACGTGCACTGTCAATGGGACTTCCAATACTCCAGTTTCTTGGTCAAAAAACTGCTTTGCATCCTTGGACAAGGAACATCTAAAGGGGAAAAACAGAATATTGGTTATAAGAACACAATAAGTCCCTATAAATTAAAAGTAGAGTCAATATATTATAAAAAGCTAATGGAAAGCAGTCTTGTTGGATTAGAAGTGTTGGTTTCTGTAAATTGTCCCACTGTGTATAATTTGCAATTACGTTGTTGTCTCATAAATATCTCTATACCTCCAAATATCAGTTGACAATGGAGGAGGCAGTATTATTACACATGCACCTTTGCATGACATTTAACTAGGTTAACGTGTCGTGACTTCATTTGAGCTCCACCCTTTTTAAATATATATTTTCTAAGGAATTTAGCCAAAGCTAGATTAGAAGAGCCTGGTCTAAGAGTAAAGAACTGGCCATACTGTAGGTCCCAACCCTCAACAACTGGTAAAGGTTAGCGTGACTTTAAAACACAACCATCCCCTGTCTTTGATCTGTGTAACAACCAGCGAAGGCAGGAGAACACGCCTACACGTTACTAAGGGCTGTAGCCATGGTGATGTCGGACATAAGTAAGGCAGATGGAGGTCTCGCAGTCATACAAAGTGATTATGTAATGCACTAGCTTCATCAATACCCAAAATGGAGAGCTGCTCTCGTAAAACAGCCTTGCCCTTTACTACACAGCCTCAGTTATCTTGAAAACCCACTCCTAACTGTTCTCTCTCTCTCGTTCTCCCTCACTCTGTTGGATCTGTGATGGCCTTAGAGCTAATGCTGTCAGTGTCAAAGGATTTAAAGTACTTTAAAAGGAGTTTCCAGATGTCAGAGGTTTACAAATGACAACAAAGCTCTAGAAATTATGCCCAATTCCTACAAATAATCTGTCAAAGCAAGGAAAGCAGTGTCTCATAGAAAAGCTATTTACATTTCAGTCAGCGCAGTTGTACAGTTCAAAACTTAACACAAACTGCAGGTATGGCAATGTCACGTAAATATATGTCTAAATTGAATCTTGATAAAACATTGACTGAGTTAGGAAATATTGAATTGTATTTAAGGAAGCCCTTGCATTCTCTAATAATAGTATTTCCACAAGTGAAACACTTGAATTAGCTTGGGAGGGTAGAGTGAAAAAACCTTGAAGGAAATCGTAAGACTAATTTGCAGATAAAGGAAAATTACCTACATTTAACTGTAATGGTTACTGTGGTGTATAGAAATCACTGATGTGTATAAAGCAATGACAGTATTCATTATATTGTTCATAAATTGTGATGTCGGAGTGACGGAAAGAACGGGACCAAACTGCAGGGTTGAGCTCACGAAGATCGTACGTACTCTCGTAGCCCGACAAATGCCTCTCTTCTGGAGGTAGATAGAGCAACGTGCTTGCAGGCACGGAAAAATGATAGACAGGAAATGTTTCCCTTTCGATATACAATGCACAGTACGTAGGTACTGGCCACACGAAACACAGCGACAATAACACACACGGAGACAAGACACACAGGGGCTTAAATACCCAACTAATTGGGTGCAGGTGTAAGGGATCAGGGAAGGGTGCCTTCACAGGACATGGGAAACAGGACAGACATACACGATGGCCACTAGAAGGCCAGCGACGTCGAACGCCGGGGTGCCACGCGACATGAGGAAGGCCCGCCACCAGGAGGCGACGTGACATAAATAAGCAAAGTTTGCAGTGGAATGTTAGCAAACACTTCATATGCCTGCATTACAGTGTCAGACAGAACTTTTAGAGTCATTCACATCATAGTCTCAAGTCTACAACTCAATCATCTGTAAACCACCTATAATCCTGACCGTGGAACAGAGTGTATGAGAAAGAGACAGAGAGAAAAAGCAGAGAGTGAGAGAGTTATAGTGAGTTGTGATACCAAGAGAGTGGTAGTGTGTTTGAGAATTTGATAGCATGGAAGAGGGAGTATGTGTGTGTGTGTGTGTGTGTGTGAGAAAGAGACCCAGTCAGTTAAAGGCAGCACAGTTTATATGGAGGAAAAAAAACCTAGTCAATATGGGGGCCTGTTTGGCTTTCACTTCCACAAAGTAGTGATTATGAACAACAATTACAAAAGAGATTAGACAGGATTAGGGTTTTTTCATCAACACATTTGGGAAATGGAGTGAAAGCACCTCCCCCTCTTGCCTGGATATGTACTGTGAAGAGAAAGAAAGACTATAGAGAGACTAGAGTGAGAGGCAGTGGATAAGTGAAGAAGAGAGAAAGATAGATAGAGGCAGTGGATGAGTAATAAAGAGAGAAAGATAAATTGAGACAGTGGATGAGTAATAAAGAGAGAAAGATAGATAGAGACAGTGGATGAGTAATAAAGAGAGAAAGATAGATAGAGACAGTGGATGAGTAATAAAGAGAGAAAGATAGATAGAGACAGCGGATGAGTAATAAAGAGAGAAAGATAGATTGAGACAGTGGATGAGTAATAAAGAGAGAAAGATAGATAGAGACAGTGGATGAGTAATAAAGAGAGAAAGATAGATTGAGACAGTGGACGAGTGATGAAGAGAGAAAGATAGAGGCAGTGGACGTGTGATGAAGAGAAAAAGATAGAGGAAGTAGATGAGTGATAAAGAGAGATAGAGGAAGTGGACGAGTGATGAAAAGAGAAAGATAGAGGCAGTGGACAAGTGATGAAGAGAAAAAGATAGAGGAAGTAGATGAGTGATAAAGAGAGATAGAGGAAGTGGACGAGTGTTGAAGAGAGAAAGATAGAGGAAGTAGATGAGTGATAAATGAAGATAGAGGAAGTGGACGAGTGATGAAGAGAGATAGATAGAGGAAGTAAATGAGTGATAAAGAGAGATAGAGGAAGTGGACAAGTGATGAAGAGAGAAAGATATAGAAAGATAGTAAAAAAGAATAGAGACAAAGCGAGACTAATAGAAAGATAGTGATAATGAATAGTGACAAAGCAGGACAAATAGAAAGATAGTAAAAAAGAATAGTGACAAAGCGAGACAAATAGACAGATAGTCAAAATGTATGGTGACAAAGGAAGACAAATTGAAAGATAGCAAGAGAATGATAAATGGTTTTGGGAAGATTTTTCAACCTTTTAAACAGTTGAGTTGTTTCGTCCTTCATAGGTTCACTGTCAGAGCCTATGAATGATATGAATGGCCATTTGAAGATTATATAACAATTTACTAATCTAGCAATGACATTAAATGGATATGCACGCCTTTCGGTCTGTGTGTGTGGTGAGGATTTGGCCAACCTAAGTCATTTTTTTTCAAACAGATCTTGTTGCCAGGAATCTGGCAGTACCAGAGCTGCCAATTTGGATGTCATACAGCCGCATACGGCTTAAGACAATAAAACACACACACAATCCCGAAATACTACAACAAATAGCTGGGGGTAGATGATTAGATGCATCGCACAACCCCCACCCACCAACTGCAGTATTGCTGTAGTCATAGTAGCCAGCTACTGTATGTGCTTGACAAAATATGTTTTTGTGAACACCAAAGATAATGAGATATTTATTTTTCACTTTTGTGTCCTTCTATATTTCCTGTCCGCTGAAGCTCCAGTGTTCTTAAAGAGAGCCCCAAACCAACCCTGTGTGTATCAGCCCGGATCATTGTGTAACCAAGCGCTGTACTGGATACATAAACATGTCTTCTACTGCTCAATGGGTGGAAAAATGGATGCGGACAGAGAAAGACAGAAACAGAGAAAGGATGCAAAGGACAAGAGAGAGAGAGAGGGAGAGAGAGGGAGAGAGAGAGAGAGAGAGAGAGAGAGAGGGAGAGAGAGAGAGAGAGGGAGAGAGAGAGAGGGAGAGGGAGAGAGAGAGAGAGGGAGAGAGGGAGAGAGAGGGAGAGAGAGAGGGAGAGTGAGGGAGAGAGAGAGAGGGAGAGAGAGGGGCATGGTAGCAGTAATGCTCTCTACCCTTAATCCTGGTTTTAAACCTCTCTGATTCACTAAGATTATTGACATTTCCCACTTCCTCTCGAGCCCCAGGTTTCGAGCCATCTAATGTGCCATCTAATGTACCATTAACTTCAGTCATCCACTGCCATTAACAGAGCTACAATCGTCTTTGCTATCAATGTACCAAACTCCCGAGGAGAAAAAAAGAAGGTAGGCGTGAAGGCAAACTCTCGCCCCCTCTCTGCGGCATGTTATATGCCTATCAACTGTGCCCTGAAGGTCCTCTTCCTTGTTCCCCTGGTACTTAAACTGCAGATCAGCTCAGCCTCACCACCCTAAAAATAGCCCACCCATCCTCCCAGAAATTACCATGTCCTTCAAAGTCATTACCAAACATTTTCAGGAAGCCTTTCCCGGCACTCCATTTCTGCGTTGGGAGCTATTCATTGTGTGCTGATTACATGGTGAAGACGGTGGCAGACGTTTCTCATAGTTATAACTGCAAGCTGGGGCATTTTGTTGTTGTTGCCTTTCGTGTTTCCATTTAAAGCTAAATAACAATGAATATCTACAATTTGCAAGTAATTGCTGTATTGACTCTCTATGGACATGTTTCTCTCCCTCAGGGAGAGCAGGGGGCAGCGTCATCTGGTTATATTTCCCCCCACTAATGTGATTTGATAGGACTTACGTTTATCTACGAGAGAAACTAATGTTCTGTCTCAATAATGGCATTTGATTGTGGCACATACCAAAGATTGTATATGGTAAGTGTCTGCTGCAGGTGTTACCTTTTAATAGGGTTGTTAATTGCAACTTTATTTTATCCATCTCAGAAAGTACACCCTATGTTCCCCCTGGGGTACAAATTACCTGTGAACAAATGTCAGGTCCTGGCTATGAGGATTCCCCAAGCCATCTTAGTGCAGGTCTTGGTACGATAGTCAGGACCTGGCAGAATGACGACCTCTAGGCATCTCTGCAATGTAGACTTTGTTCACAGCGTGCAGAGCTTTTCCTTTGATTGGGGACCCAATTTAAATTGAGTTGTCCACACCATGGTGTGGATCATTGTGGATGCCTTGTGTGCGTTTATGTGTGGTTGTACCACGCCTTTGTTTTGTTGTTTTGGTAAGCCTGAATTAAAAGGAATTTCTTGCCAGCACTGTGTCTCTGTCCTGCCTCTTGAACAGTGACAGAATGATCCAC
>JACXGK010013656.1:0-12622 GCA_016801125.1 Novumbra hubbsi
GTTTTAGATTCTTTGGTAAATGGTGAGTGGTGTTGGTCTTGTCTCGGCCAGCAGAGGGAGACACTCGCTCCAGTTGTTTCTTCACGCTCTCAGATGAATATTGCTAGTCAGTCTGTCAGATGATAGTCTGAACTGAATAAAAGGAAGAAACAGATAAACAAGACATTTTGAATTAAATACAAGGTGAAGCATTTATTAAGTATAAGATATGATCCTCCAACCTAAACAATTGTTTTACATTTTGTGGGATGTTTCGATTTTTTCATGAATTCATAAGTGTTGTTAGCATTGAAGCTAATATCAGCGCCAGTCTCATGTACCATGAGATGATTGTGAGTCCTGTTTTCAAATGTTTTCTTAGATATTGGAGATATGTTGAAACATCGTATCCTGCTTTTGTTAGAAATAAGATATTATGAAAATGTATCATGACCAGGGTCCAAAATTAGCACTCGGCAAATGAGGGTAAATTATGGAGACGTGGCGGGTATAAAACATAATTTAATGCACCGCTAGAGAAAGCAGCTGACTTGCTGTCACTTTAATCTGTTGGATCTGATACAGTAGATACAACCTGGTGTCGCGGATTTGTGCACAACAAACCTTGTTGTTGCTACCTTGTTTTGCATCACTCTAAAGAGTGCATCCGTTTCACTGAAAATGTCCTCATATCTATGCCATAATAAAAAAGCATGTTGAAGCTTTTGTCAGCCATCGATGATAGCTTATATATATATCATCTTCCATTTTGGCAGTCAGGGCAAAAAATAAAATAAACGGACTGATGCGGTGCACTTGACTTTCTCTGCTAGACTTTTTTAGCTAGCATGTTACCCACAATAGCAGAACAAGTCTGTGTGCTCACACACGCCCCCTTCAGTGAGGCAGAGGTACTGGCTGCCTCCCCTCCGGCTTTTTCACTGCAGCGTTATGTCAGATCAGCAGGACTAATATGTTATACACATACATGAAATACATGACCTAGACTATGGAATGTGAGGAATAAAAGTGTGTACAAACATTACATTGGTGACCTACAAAGAGATCAATTCAAGTGCTCAAGTTGAGCAAAACAAATGAGCAGCTGAACCCAGTTTGTGAGGTATTGTGCATCCGAGAGGAGTCTCAGCTCGTCGCTGCCTCCCTTCACGTCTTTCCCCGTGTGTAAACAGGAAAATACACACATTCAGCGATATTGACTATAAGGATCATTGGAATAATTGGAATCATACAATACTTACATTTCTATGACAGTGGACAAATCTGTATTTATTTATAATTATTATTTGAGGCACTGTCTCCCCTGACCGCATATCACTGATTATTACTGCACACTACTATAATATTGATTGAGAATCACATAGGAGTCCAAGATGACATGCTAAATGCTACTAATAGCAAATTGCAAATTTCCAGCTAATTCATTTATTCGGCTGGTAAAAAATGGGTTTGGCTGGTAAATGTTTTCATCTACCAGCCACCTTGGCTGTTAAAATAAAAAGTATATTTTGGACCCTGCATGAGTCGAGGTGATGATTGTTAATCCTATTTTAAACTGTTTTCTAATACATTTGTTATTTAGATTGATTATCCTTGTCAAATGAAAGAGACTAAGAACTCTATGGACAGAAAAGGTTAACATGTTTTTCTCACCATATCCAGTTCAGGGTTCATAATATACCATGTTGATTATGATTTGTAACTATGAGCTAAAAGTATTTAAGAGTGTACCTAAGCCAACCTTTTTCCATGGCATTGTGTACAGTAGTCAATGTTACACTATTAGTAATACCATATATTAGTATAATTACTGTAGTCAAAGTATTACTGTTAGTAGTAACATTTATTTGTATATTTACTGTAGTCAAAGTATCACTAGGAGTAGTACCATATATTAGTATATTTACTGTAGTCAAAGTATCACTATTAGTAGTACAATATATTAGTATATTTACTATAGTCAATGTTACACTATGATGCACACTATGTTGCACAATATCTTGTTTGTGTTTTTTCTTCGTTTAGGGTTAGGTTTTAGATTGAAGGTAAACCTTTTGCATTATACAAAAGGTTATTCAGCCTGAAAATGGAAACAATGTGTGTGTTCCTAAACTCTGGAAGTGTAGTTGTAATGTCATGTTTTGTCCACAGAGACCGACTGGAGAGATCAGAGTCAGAGATTCTCAGTGGTCAATCTGTCCAGAGAAATGAAAAAGACCTTTCCTTCATATTCAGTGTATGTGGTCCTTTTATGTACTGTACATTTTGTTTTTATACTTTAAGTAAAGTTAATCTGTCAATCATTCATCAATTGGTTAGTATTGTTGTGATATTTAATAAACTTGGTGAATCAATCAGTCTGATGTTAACTTTGGTCTCTCTAACTCTTTCAGTTACTAGAACAGAACATCATGGTATTTGTGAAGAAAGAGTTAAAGAGGTTCAAGACAATACTGAGTTCAGATCTCCCAGAAGGCTTTGAGAGACAGAGGGAGGATGAGGAAGGTGTGGATCCTGAAGATGAGAAGAAGGAGAGCAGTGCCAAAGAGGGGGCTCTGAAGATCACACTGCATGTCCTGAGGAACATGAACCAGAAGGAGCTTGCTGACACACTGGAGAAAAGTAAGAGTTGTCTGACTTGACTGTTGAATGGTCCATTATGAAGAATATTTAAAAGCTGTATGTAGCTGATTAACGCTGATTAAATAATAATGTAGCACTGTTAAGACCACACCTGGTACCATCTTCTAGTTCTGGTGTGTTATATAATTTAACATAGTAGACAGAAAGAGCGAAGACATAAAATATTATAATACTAACATAATACTCTTTTGTAAAGACACAATATTCTGTTATTTCTTCATTCAGATGAACTTTCTGTGATTGGTCAACATGATCTCAAATCTAACCTGAAGAAGAAGTGTCAGTGCTTATTTGAGGGCATCACTAAACAAGGGAACCCAACACTTCTCAATAAGATCTACACAGAGCTCTACATCACAGAGGGTGGAAGTGGAGAGGTCAATAATGAACATGAGGTGAGACAGATTGAGACAACAACTAGGAAACAATCAAGACCAGAGACAGCAATCAAATGTAATGACATCTTCAAACCCATACCTGGACAAGACAAAACTATCAGAACTGTGCTAACTAAGGGAGTCGCTGGAATTGGAAAAACAGTCTCTGTGCAGAAGTTCATTCTGGACTGGGCCGAAGGAAAAGCCAATCAGAATGTCCAATTTGTATTTCCCCTGCCTTTTAGGGAGCTGAATTTGATGAAAGGAGAGGAACTCAGTTTGATTCAACTCATCAATCATTTCTCAATTGAAACACAAAAAAAAAGAATCTCTGACTACAACAAATACAAAGTTGTGTTCATCTTTGATGGTCTGGATGAGTGCCGACTGCCCCTTGACTTCAAGAACAACAAGATCTGTTGTGATGTCACAGAGTCAACCTCAGTGGATATGCTGCTGACAAACCTGATCAGAGGAAATCTGCTTCCCTCTGCTCTCCTCTGGATAACTAGCAGACCTGCTGCAGCCAAACAGATCCCTTCATGGTCTGTTGACCAGGTGACAGAGGTGAGAGGGTTCAATGACCCACAGAAAGTGGAATACTTCAGGAAGAGATTCAGTGATCAGGACCTGGCCAGCAGAATCATCTCCCACATAAAGACATCAAGGAGCCTCCACATCATGTGTCACATACCAGTCTTCTGTTGGATCGTTGCTACAATATTTGAACACATGTTGACTACAGATGATAAAGTAGAGCTTCCCAAGACCATAACAGACATGTACTCACACTTCCTTGTGTTTCAGTCCAAACACAGTAATGCAAAGTATGATGGGAAATACGAGACAGATCCACACTGGAATACAGAGAGCATTCTGACACTGGGAAAACTGGCTTTCCAACAGCTGCAGAAAGGTAATCTGATCTTCTATGAAGAAGACCTGAAAGAATGTGGCATTGATATCAACAAAGCATCAGTGTACTCAGGAATCTGCACACAGATCTTTAAAGAAGAATGTGGGCTGAACCAGGACAAGGTGTTCTGCTTTGTCCATCTGAGTATTCAGGAGTTTTTAGCTGCTGTGTATGTTTTTTCGTCATTCATCAACAACAATGACAATGTAATGAATGAACCACCACTAATTGAAAGTAAAGTTTCAATGCAGTGCAGTGACGAGTCTGAAGTCTCTTTCTACAAGACAGCTGTGGAAAAAGCCTCCCAGAGTCAGACTGGACACCTGGATCTTTTCCTCCGCTTCCTTCTGGGCCTCTCATTGGAGTCAAATCAGAAGCATTTACGAGGTCTCCTGACCAAGACCAGAAGCAGCTCACAGAGCCATGAAGAAACAGTCAAGTACATTAAGGAGAAGATCAGGAAGAATCCCTCTTCAGAGAGATGCATCAATCTGTTCCACTGTCTGAATGAACTGAATGACCATTCTCTAGTGGAGGAAATCCAAAGATACCTGAGTTCAGGATGTCTCTCCAGAGAAAAACTGTCACCTTCACAGTGGTCAGCTCTGGTCTTCGTGTTACTGACTTCAGAAGAGGACATTGATGTGTTTGATCTGAAGAAATATTCCTCATCAGAGAAGGGTCTTCTGGGGTTGCTGCCAGTGATCAAGACCTGTAGAAGTGCTCTGTAAGTATAGTCATGCAAATCATGCATTTATGACTTTCTATACAAGAAGTTGCATTCTCTTGTCATGTAATGTCAGTTTTAAAAGTATTCCCTAAAGTAGAGTTGCTATGACAACCCCTGCCCACGTCCACACACAAACACAAACATGCACAAATAAACATCAATGCAAACCATCCTCTTACATCTAAAGTATATTTACCGACTGACAACATTGATGATTTTCTATACAGGAAGTTACATTCTGGTGTAATATATAGACAATGTCAGTTTTAAAAGTATTCCCTAAAGTAGAGTTGCTATGACAATGATGTAATATATAGAGGATATTCTAAAGTTATCCTGTACTATTGTTCTGTTTATGATATCATAACAATCTCTCTCCAGCCTGTCAGGATGTAGAATCGCTGAGAAAGGCTGTTCTTCTCTGGTCTACGCTCTGAAGTCAAACCCCTCACATCTGAAAGAACTGGATCTGAGTAACAATGATCTGAAGGATACAGGAGTGGAGAAGCTCTCTGCTTGGCTGAAGGATCCACAATGTAGACTGGAGACTCTGAGGTGAGTAATAATAAACAACAACACAACTGACAATGGGGAATGTGTTACCTTCAAGCAGATGTGTACCAGTACAAATCCACACCCCCTCCATGAAAACACACACATCCACACACATTAAACATCCTGTTATATCTACAGTATATATTGACTGAGAATCTTAATGATTTTCTATACAGGAAGTTACATTTTGGTGTCGTATAAAGACAATGTCAGTTTTAAAAGTATTCTCTATTCTCAATGGGATGAACTGAATAATGTCCTAAATGTAACTGATTTTATTTGACAATAAGTTGACCTAATCAAAGTGTTTGCAGTCCTACTTTCCAGGTGTATAAACCATTCAACTAATCTTAATTTTAACCCTCTGATGTCAACAGATCCACCCCTCTTTCTCAGTTTATTATCAATCCTGCTACTACCCTTCTCTTACAGACAAACAATCTTTTTACATCTACTGTTTATTTATTGTCTGACAACATTGATGGGAAGTGACATTCTTGTGTCATGTATTGGCTATTTGTTTTGAAAGTACACGCCAATGTAACGTTGCTGTAATGCATTCTGTTGAGGCTTTTCTAAAGTTATTCTAAACAGTATAATAATCTCTCTCCAGATTGTCAGGTTGTAGAATCACTGAGGAAGGCTGTACTTCTCTGGTCTCAGCTCTGAAGTCAAACCCCTCACATCTGAAAGAACTGGATCTGAGTAACAATGATCTGAAGGATACAGGAGTGGAGAAGCTCTCTGCTTGGCTGACGAATCCACAATGTAGACTGGAGACTCTGAGGTGAGTAGTAATTAACAACAGAACAATAAACATGACAACAACACAGCAAAAGGGAACACAAATGTCTGCCATGTTCTCACATCCACCCAATCTGAGCTGGTAACAGGTCCAAGCCCCCATCCCTGATAAAGGGGTTTCCATGTTTCTATTGTCTTTTCACTGATAGAAAATGTCAGCTATCTTCACCTATATTGATAGGTATTGCATCAATGTCTTTTACGTATGAAAGACAAACATACATTGTTGTGTCATTAAAAAGCCATTGCTTTGGCATTGTAAGTTTGTCTTCAGTCTCACTAGCAATATTGCAGTTCTTAAGACTATTCCAAGTAGTAAGATCAATGCCGTCTGAATCTTTGTTAGATTGCTTGCCCTTTACCTTGTTGCATTGTTCTTTTTGATGTCTTGTTGCTTTCACTCAATCCTTGGTTGCCCATCAATACTTGAAAGTGCAGAAACTTCGTTAACGTGAGTTGTTTGTGAACTCATGATCAACTCTATGCAGGCTGTCAGGCTGTCTGGTCACTGAGAAAGGCTGTGCTTCTCTGGACTCAGCTCTGAAGGGAAACCCCTCACATCTGAAGGAGTTGGATCTGAGCTACAATCACCCAGGATTCTTGGGAGTCAGACTGCTCTCTGCTGGACTAGAGGATGGACTCGGGAGACTTAAGAAACTCAAGTATGTACTGTAGATGTTTTCCCTATCGGTTATCAGGAATGTGGTATAAATGAAGGAAATATATTAAAGAACAACATCCTTACTATACATTGTGTAATTCCTTGAGAACAAAATGACTTTACAATGTTTAATAGAAACCAAAATCATCAACCGATTGAAGGCTGGATTCAAACCCCTCTGTTTGAACCCCTCTGTTTGATCTCCTCTGTTTGAACCCCTCTGTTTGAATCCCTCTGTACCGACCTGTTGCCAATTAACCTCATTAGTTGTTTCACCTGGGTTTTGTTTTATTGGAGGAGGGTTTTGGAGGGGTTGTGTATGGTGTGTGTGATGGGAGGAGGGGTTGTGTATGGTGTGTGTGTGTGATGGGAGGTGGGGTTGTGTATGGTGTGTGATGAGAGGTGGGGTTGTGTTTAGTGTTAAGGTGTGTGTGTTGTGTACATACTTTTCAACCAGTTAGATCTAAAAGGCTTTATTTGGGTTGTGGAAAATGGTTTTAATGTGTGTGTGTGTGTGTGTGTAAGACAGGTTGTGTATCACTGAATGACAGTCTGTTCCTCTGTTTCTTACACAGTATGGATCATGGTGGAGAGTGGAGGTTGAAATCAGGACCGAAGAAATGTAAGTGATTTATAATACAGAACACATATACAGCTGGTGTTTGTTGACATGTAAGTGTGTGTTCAGATAATTGTCATTGTGTGTAGGATTGTGCATATTGGTGTGTGGGTAAGTGTGTGCATATTTGTTTCATTCTGCATGTTTGTGTATAATATGGATGATGATGATGTGTAATATTGTGTCTTGGTCTCATCCATCAGATGTCTGTGATCTCACACTGGACCCAAACACTGCAAACAGAGAACTCTCTCTGTCTGAGGAGAACAGAATGGTGACATGGAGGAGAGAGGAGCAGCTGTATCCTGATCACCCAGAGAGATTTGAGGACTGTGTACAGGTGTTGTGTAGAGACGGTCTGTCTGAACGTTGTTACTGGGAGGTAGAGAGGAGTGTGGGTGGATTGGGAGGAGCTGTGATAGGAGTGACATATAGAGGAATCAACAGGAGAGGAAGGTTTGATGAATGTGGTCTTGGATACAATAACAAGTCTTGGTGTCTGTACTGGAATGGTATCAGTTACTCTGTCTGTCATAATAATAAGACAACTGACATACCTGTCACCTCCTCAGACTCCCACAGAGTAGGAGTGTATCTGGACTGGCCAGCCGGCACTCTGTCCTTCTACAGTGTCTCCTCTGACACACTGACCCACATGTACACATTCAACACCACATTCACTGAGCCCGTCTATCCAGGGTTTGGGGTTTATCCTGACTCCTCAGTGTCTCTGTGTCAGATGGTTCCTGTATCAAACACAACATGATGTTTCACTCTAATCATGGTCATGTTCAGTAGGACACCGTAGTAAAACACTGATAAAAATTATCTAGTAGTGAGGAAATATATTTTATTTCTCTCCAGCACTCCCCCTTTCCCTATTCTCATCACTTACTCTCCCCCTCTACTCAACTCCTCTCCCCATCTCCTCCTTGTGTCCCCTTCTGCTTATCTCTTCAACACCCCTGTCCTTCTCCTCTTGCTTCTCCTCTTTCTCTCTCCCCTCCTGTATTCCCCTCCCAATGTTCACCTCTCCACTCTCCTCTTTTCCTCTCCTTCATTCCTTTTGCTCTTTATTCCTCTCCTGCTCTCCCCCTTTCCTCTTTTCTGCCTCTCTCCCCCTCTGCTCCTCTCTTCCCATCTTCTTATCCCATCTTCCCTTCCTATCTTCTCTTCCTCTTTCTCTCTCCTTATTGTTTATTATTGGTGTTTGTAAACATTGATGTCTGTAGAATGTTTATTTATTCAATTGTTGTCAAAACATTGCTTTTGTAAATAAATTACAATGTCCCAGATATGACTGAATAAATAAAGGTGTTTTAAAACCGATTATTCACGATTGTGTTGAAAATATAACATGCGTGTGTGTGTGTACAGATAGAATGCTGTAAATAGTTTACTAAACACAGACCACCAAAGCCATTAAATTGATGTGACAGTTCACCGTCCAACAACAGAAACATAGTAAACCTTATGTTAATTTAACTATTAATGTAAGAGTAGGTTTACTAATCTGAATGTATTCATTGATCATACACTGTATAAGTCTAATTTAGTGTTGAATACAGGAAGACACTTTGGACAGACCGAGAGGATCTAGCCTTTGTTTATGACCCATGCATCCATCTGTTCTTGCTGTCACTGTATCAGTCTCTTAGATATATTCAAATGTGATAATTTCACAGACATTAATTCCTCTTTGGCTAATCCTCCTCCGTCAGACCCTTCTTCCACACTTAACTACCTCCCCTCTCCACCTCCTGTTCTACAAACCTACCTGTGTACTTTTACCTGGTTGACTCTTATCTCCCAAATAATTGTATCATCAAAACCAAATACCTGCTCCCTGGATCCCCTTCCTGTGACTCTTATCAAGGCTTTCTGTCCTTTTCTGTCACTCAAATAGTCAATCTCTCCCACGGCACTGTCCCCTCAAACTACACAACCCCTGACCAATCACATGGCAGAATGATGCCAGGGTCAGATCACTTGGATCTCCTCTCATATCACTGATGAACTATGGACAGTGAGATGAGAGAAACAAAGATGACAAATAGTTTCTGTTTTTAGGCTCATAGTCATCCAACAGATGTTCTCCTGTGTGCTACACACACTACAGGAAAGAGAACCACCTGAATTGGATCACTGGAAAGGTCGCTTGATCCCAAACACAGTAGGAAACATCGCTACTGTGTATACATGGAAACTTATTTTCAGATACACACGTTCACTGACATTTGTTGAGACCTGATACTTGGTCAGGCCCACACCAAAGAAACTGTAATAACTAATGTAGGAACTTGACAATCACTGATGCAAGAAAAAGAAGACTACAGAAACAGACAACATGAATCTTGATTATAATCAAGCATCATTCCTAACAATCAATAGTTTTCCTAAGTTGACTGGTATTTTGATCTCGTATGTATGTTCATTCCTCACAAGGCAGGTAGAGGACAACATATGATGACTACCCCAACATTGGTCATTGATACTTGTTTGTTTGTGAAGTTGCTTAAAAGTCATAATTACGACAGCTATTCTGATGTGTTTAATAAGACCATATTCCTTTTCAAAGGTAGAGACTGTCACTAGTACATTCATTGGAGTTGAGTGTTGGGATACGTTCAGGATATGTTGAGTCATTAATATGATTTTGATGCATGACTCATTATATGGACGAGGTACCTTGAAGGCATAACGTCACAACCGCAACATTATTATTGACTACTATGAAACGGTTAGATGTTTAATTTAAAATAAATGACTTTCTGCCATAAAGAGTGATGTTAGCTTCTGAGTAGAAAACGAATGTGGCCCAATTTTGTTTTTCAGTATACTTGAAATGTTATATATATTTTATGCATGTGGAACCCACTCTGATACTTACGTTATTGGAAAAGTTACATTTAATTGATTACATAATTCAATAACAAAATCGAGTTCAATTTTCCTTTTGGTTCAGAATAGTCTCGTCACGGTCCTCTGAGCATATTCTAACCATTCACCAAATGAACATTACTATCCCCAAAATGTTCCTGCTCATCACAAATTATGGAATTCCATTGGGGCCCCACCATTGGTGGCAGGGTACTACTCACCAACCGTACCATTCGTCAGTCGCATAAGAGGAGGAAGGGGAGAGAGGGCGTGTCAACTGCGGTACCTCCAGGGCTGTAGTGGCGGAACGGTCACGTTGCCTCACTGGAACGAGCTAAACGTTTTAACAGAGACCTCTGGCGATCTTCAGGGCCGATAACGTAGTTGCTCTCTTCCTCCACCCGGCCACTCCGACCGTAATTGTTCCGTAACACGAACACGAACAAACCCAACTAACTTGAAGCTAAACTTACGCTTAACTAACTGATACTACAGTCTTCTTTCTTAATAACGTGGGAGCTCTCTGGACACCGCCATCTTCTCTCTCGTTGTTCTTTCCTCCCCGCTCCTCCCACTCGCCCGGGCGCCAACTTTTTAGGCCCTGATTGGCAGGCCCTATAAAATATGTCCCCACTCTGGGTGTATCCCTACAAATGGATGATCATTAGTACAGACACTGGCCTGGGGTCCGTTCTTCGAACGTCGCTAACTGCATCCGAGATCAAATGACACATCCAAGATCAAATAATCACGCTAACTATGATCCGTCTAATTTGGTTCTTGGAACACAACCGTTGGTGATGATTAGTATAGCTGGATTGAGTTATCTGGGATAATTGCGCGTTCATGCGTTGGTTGAAAAGGAGGTATGTATCGATAGTAGAAACATCAGAAACGTTGCAATTGGCTGCTCACTATGGCCAAACAGCACGCCCAGTTGTTTTCTGCAACAGAGCAAGAGCTATTGCTTGAAGTTTACGCTGAATTTGAAAAGGTAATTAAAAACCAAATTAAATGTGTACGTTTTGACCATGTTTGACGATCAAGATCCCATCATAATTACCTGTATAATAGAATCATTAACTTATGTTAGGCCCAGCATAAGTGTATGTAACATAGATGATAGTTAGCATGATTATTTTATCTAGGATGTGTCATTTGATCTCGGATGTAGTTAGCAACGTTAGAAGAACGGACACCTGGTCGCAACTCAGGACATAAGTAGGTGTTAACAAACTACAAAAAAACTCCAAAACGCTCCAACATAAACAGGTACATGTGAAAAACAAGCTAGACTTAGAGACTCCAGTTAGAATGTGACAAACAACAGTAACAAATGGCAATGATCCAACAACCACTGAAAAGTGGAAGGAAACTGAAATAGGTTCCCCAATCAAAGACAACTGCGTACAGAAGCCGAGATCCTGGCTGTGAGCACGGGCACATAGAGAAGGCCAGGACCCGACAGTACTAGCCTATTTGAATTTCTTTTAAGAAGTTCAACTGCAAAAAATAAGAGGGGTGCACATAGGTGATTGTTAAACAAATTTTAATACCTTATAATGGAAATTCATTTATTTATTTTCAGTTATTCATTTATATCTATGCTACACTTTGAGTAAACAGATTGTTTCTCTAGTTTGTTGTATCACATCCTCACTGCTCCCTCTGAGCCTTGTGTGTTCCATTGTGTTGTCAGTGTGCATAGACAAAGCATAGACTAAGCATATACTACATAAGGCTGAAGTTATTTTTCTACCTTTCTGCCAGCTATTTAGTCTTTTTTAGCTAGGTATCTAATTGGCCATATCTTTGTTTTTGTATTTGGGAGATGGACAGCTATGTACAGGGAGATAATCTGTGTTAATTTACTGCCAGTACACAGCTGGACACTGGACACAGCTGGTGCGACTGCGATGCCACTTTAACATTTTTCTTGGAATTGTACCTTTTCTAGCTCAACTGTCCTCTCCCCTCACCACTCACTTGTCTTCTCTCCTCACCACTCACCTGTCCTCTCTCCTCATCACTCACCTGTCCTCTCTCCTTACCACTCACCTGTCCTCTCTCCTCATCACTCACCTGTCCTCTCTCCTCACCACTCAACTGTCCTCTCTCCTCACCACTCACCTGTCCTCTCTCCTCACATGTAATTACACTGTAGTTGTGCGTTTACTTAATTGTATTTGCTCATAGTTGCAACATGTATCTTGTGGTTATTACGCATGGTCTTGTTGTTCCACAGTTGTAGTCTGTTGTGTTGTTTAATTCCCTACACCTCTGGCCTCAGAAGCCAGAGCCAGACACCGGTAATACTGGCCCACAACACTATATACACACTCTGCAAGGTCCTGAGCCTCAGAGGCCAGAGCCAGACACCGGTAATACTGGCCCACAACACTATATACACACTCTGCAAGGTCCTGAGCCTCAGAGG
>JACXGK010013657.1:0-12623 GCA_016801125.1 Novumbra hubbsi
GATGGTAACCCGACGTGAGACTAACAGTGGCTCCCAATCCCTGGCAAAACGCTCTCCAGACCTGGGAAATGAACTGGGGTCCGCGGTCCGAAACCACGTCCCGGGGAATGCCATGGGGTCGGAGCACGTTGGAAACCAGGAGGTCCGCCGTCTCGCGGGCTGAGGGCAGTTTAGGCAGTGCCACAAAATGCGCCATTTTAGAAAAACGGTCCACAAACGTCACGATAGCCGTCATGCCGTTGGAGAGAGGGAGACCGGTGACAAAATCCAAGGCGATATGCGACCAGGGGCGACAAGGAATTGGCAGTGGCTTCAACAGTCCAGCCGGGGGGGTGCGTCAACGTCTTACTACGGGCACAGGCAGGACAGGCGGAGACGTACTCCCGGGCATCCCTGGATAGGGAGGGCCACCAAAAAGGTTGGCGCAGGAAAGCCAGGGTGCGATTAATTCCCGGATGGCAGGTAAGCCGTGACGTGTGAGCCCAGCGGAGAACATCCGCACGGACCAAATGGGGAACGAACAGGCGACCAGGGGGGCCTGTGCCAGGGTCCGGCTGGGTGCGTTGGGCACGGTGAATGGTCTGCTCAATCTCCCAGGTGAGCCCCACGCGGAGACAGGAGGGGGGGCAGAATCGTGCCGGGAAACTCCGCCGTTGTCTCAGGTGGATAGAGACGTGACAGGGCATCCGGCTTAGTGTTCCTTGAGCCCGGACGAAACGTTAGTTGGAAATCAAACCGGCCAAAAAAACAAAGCCCAACGCGCCTGATGTGAGTTCAGGCGTTTGGCGGAGTGGAGGTAGGCCAGGTTTTTATGGTCAGTCCAGACCACGAAGGGCAGTGTAGCGCCCTCCAGCCAATAAGGCCATTCCTCGAGAGCAAGCTTCACAGCGAGCAATTCCTTATTCCCCACGTCATAATTGCGCTCGCCCGTGACAGCTTGCGTGAGAAAAAGGCGCAGGGGTGCACCTTGCTGTCACCAGCGGATCGCTGAGACAGGATAGCGCCTACCCCGGTATCCGACGCGTCAACCTCCTGGTTAGTGCGGATAATTCCCGGGGCTAAGGACTCCCGGATGTACTTTTCCATGGTCTCCGTCTCAGGCCTGGAGATGTTATACAGGCGGCCACTCGGGAAGGGCGCACCCGGCCGTAGTTCGATTGCCAAATCATATGGCCGGTGTGGTGGTAGTGTCATGGCCTCCTCTTTACTAAACACAGCAGCCGAACCACTAGATTCCAGGGTATCCGCCGAGCCCAAGCAGCGCTGGAAGCAACCCGTTCCCCACAAATGTATGGATCCCGTGGTCCAGCCAATCTGGGGATTATGAATGCGCAGCCACGGTCGACCCAGGACGATAGGCGACATTGGGCTATCAATCAGATAAAAAGATATAGACTCTCGATGGTTACCCGCGATCATCATTTGGAGAGGGGCAGTGCGCTGTGTAATAGAGGCGAGTCGTTGTCCACACAACCCTCTCACGGTCACCGGAGGGTTGACAGGGAGACAGGGCAGACCCCACTCGTTCGCCAACACAACCTCTCTGAAAGTTCATGTATGAAAGCCCCTTGTAGTGCGGCTTCATTCCAAGTACTCTCTGCCAACGGAGGGCCGAGTGTCTGCAGGTTTTAGTTTTTTCCTGTAAATTGTTTCCAGGTTCAGACCTCAATAACCAGATGAGGGTAGACTTAACCAATCAGTGACATAATTAATCAATGAAGTACAAGAGTGAAAACTTGCAGACACTCGGCCCTCCGTGGAACCGGTTTGAGACCCCTGAACTAAAGGGACACCAACCAACCGCAACCACCATGAACTAGGGCTGGGTATTGCCATCAGAGTTCACTCAAGTGGCGGAAAGGACTGACAACACCAAGTCAGGGTCAACGGCAACGTCAAGGTTTCTCTTATTGTTTTGTGATACAACCATATAACCACAGAGGTTGACTTTGTTTTTTCGGCCCAAAAATTAGCGTTTAAGGGTAAACACTTCTCAGTGATCAACCTCCTAATTTTTATTTCAAATGTTTTGCTTCTCCATATTTTATTGAAGTATACAACTGTGTGAACTGTGTGTGATCACCGTAACTGAGAAAGTTTACATTGTGGTTCTGGATGAGAGGAACAGGAGATTAACTATTGGTCCATAAATGTTTATTGTATCTGGAACCAGATAAGATTGTTTCTGTTGGAATTGGGTTTTGAATTCATCACTAATTTAGTGAACGTGTTGGGTGGCCAAACATAACTTCTTGAAGTCATTGCATTTATTTCGGGAATTTTCATGGTGGTTTACAGAAATAGTCAACTTGCTTACGTAAACTTTTGACCCATTGTAATTCTGAAACAATGAATTAAAGCTGAAATAAATGTTGATCTAATAAACTATTTGTTTTGTTTACATTTCTTTAGTGTAGGTGTATGTAGACTTTTGGCTTCAACTGTATTTTAAAGCAGGACTAGGTATCATTCTGAAAATAATTCAAATGTGAGAAACAGCACCCACAATTTCTTTCCTCCATTCCCCAGAGCCTGAGTTTGATTGTCAGTTGGGTTTCTCTTTCCTAATCACATGAGTAACATGATATCAAGCTAAACAACCTGTTTAATAATGCACACAATCCTTTTGCCTGTCCAAAAAGAAAGCGCTAACTCCATGTCCAACTTAGCATTTTTCTTTGGAATAACTAGCCATGCTGGTGTTAGTGTAGCAGCTGTGGGAGCTACCAATAGTTAGCTTTTCAAATACGAAGTGGATTATTAAATATAATAATGTGAATAAATCAATTGACCTGTTCTAAAAAGAATCAGAGTTTAACTTTTTAATGTTAATTCCTGTTTTATCCCTTGCTTTATCCAGCTCTTTTTAGTGTGCTTGCTTATCTCACATATATATTTATTTATTGTCATAGCCACCATAACTCCTCCTACAGTTCTTGCACTATGGGGAAATGACAGGTATCGTAATGTGTGTCTCGTTCCCGATTGCGTTGCTATTGTTTTGTGGAAGGTTTCTGATATAGTGGGGACACTGATAATGATTAATGCTGAGATGGTTATGTATAATAGTTCGAGGGAAACAGTATTATGGGAGGGCAGTATGACCTTTGACCGCCAGAGCATGGCTGCAACTCAGGATAGATTTGGCTAATGGCTGTTCTCTATTCATCTTACTTGTCTCTAATATTGGTGGCAGGTTACCTGTTAATTCTTAGTTAAAAAGTAAAGGTAGTTTCCCTAAACTAGTGAAACGTAACAGTTTCGTTGCAAAGTTTAAATATTCATTCAGTTCGGCAAAAACATAGCCACACTGAACGATGGGTAGCAAGCCACACTGAACCCTATTTACCTAAACACGTTAGTCAAACTTTCCAAAATGAGGCCATGGAAATGTCTGCTGGTTTTAAAGTTTGTAAATACTGCAAGCTAGCTACAGTAGTGTTCATGCAGTGACAATTAAGTGGTACTGACTTTGACCATGGGACTTACTTCATCAAAGTAAAGGTTGACGTTTTTTTGCTACCTTTTTGACAGCTATTCTGTCTTTTGTATTTGGGAATTAGCTGTGTTAACTTACTGCCAGTACAGCTGGACACCGGATACAGCTGGTGCGACTGCAAGGACACTTTACAATTTCCCCAGGAAACATACCTTTTCATCAGAGTTGCTGATGAATAGTGCAACTCTGCAAAATATTTCTGTGCATCACAGTTTTTATTGTGTATGCTGCTGTAGGCAAAGGAGGAATAGTCATTTTGTTGTCATCTCTAGCTGTCTGATATGTCTTAATCACTCCTTATGCAGCCAAGCCCCACCAAAGGCAATTGGCTGCAGGCTGGAACAATATTGGCATTATTGG
Source organism: Novumbra hubbsi (assembly GCA_016801125.1). Taxonomy (NCBI): domain Eukaryota; kingdom Metazoa; phylum Chordata; class Actinopteri; order Esociformes; family Umbridae; genus Novumbra; species Novumbra hubbsi. Next base: position 3,860 of record JACXGK010013657.1, read on the forward strand.
ATTCCTACTACCCGAGGAACATTTTCAGAGGAGGTGCTAACCATCTCTCAAAGGGTTTAAACACCATGTTTATATAGACAAAACATTTTATGTGCAATGAAAGCATCCTACATAGTGCTTTCAAGTTACAACTTCTGCTTATAAAAACAGGTACTTGTGGTTACCAAGCTAATACCTTGTTTACAAGCTGTTCTTTTATTATCATCCTGTGCATGTATTCAGTGTAATTATATATCTCTAGCTGTATTCCCGGTTCTAGTCCAAGCAGAAGAGAAATGTTCCCTCTGATAATTACATTTCTGGCGTGGACAGCATTGGAACAAGGTAATAAGCTTACAAACAATAAGATGGTATTCATTTTCTTACCTAAGAGCTTGTTCATTTTACAATTAAAATAATGAATCTTAAGTGAATAATTTTTTTACTTATTGTTTTGTTTATACAAATTGATTTACTAGCTTAAATAATGACTATTAAGTACATATCAATGCTAATGTTGTTACATTTCCAACATATACTTATTTAAAGCAAAGACATTATTACCTGAACAGTTGCTGGCCTAATGCAGTATATCCTTCACAGTTAGTACTACGGTCTGTAATCTCACCTCGGAGAGTGGAGATCAGCAATGTTATGGGGCTTTGGGTGGATCTTTGTTCTTACATCTGACTGAAAAACAAGCTAATGTAACATTTACGTTGAAGAAAGGTGATAAACCAATTTTGAAAACTAGACATCTCTGGAAATTTAAATTGCAGCAGGATTACATGAATCGTTCTGAGTTCTTTAATACAACATTCAGACTGGATAATCTTACATATAACGACAATGGAGACTACCAATTGGAAATATATAATTTAAGCGGAAAGTTGATGCGCATAGTCAAAATGGAACTAGAGGTACAAGGTCCAGAAACGTTTTTATTTTCTCATGCATGTAAGTGGAAATAATTTATAGACACTGCACAAGGAGTTACGTGAAAAATTGTTTGCTACCATGACAATGTAAATGGAATGTTTGTTTGTGTCTGCCAGCCTCGTTATCAGAGTCCACATTGTCTTACACCTGTTTGCCTCATGGAGTGACCATGGTCACATGCTCCACGAAGGGGCATGGTCTTCGGTTCAGCTGGACTCTGAACCGTCAGATTCTGACCAGGACAGTAGCCTCGGATCAGTACCACAGCAGTGTCATCACCTTGAAGACTGATGTGACAGGGGCCCTGACCTGTATGGTTCAGAATTAAGTTAGTAGCAGCAGATCCACAATCACTCTCCCAGCCTGTCTAGGTAATGTCAGCATTGTTTTATTCCTGCATCATAGAAATCTGAAGAAATTGACTAATTTGTTAATTTTATTAATTCGTTATTAGCAGTAACCTAGCCAGACTGTCTAAGTCCACGTGAAATTCTATGGTTTCTCTCTCTGCAGTTTTCTCCTCCCAGTTTATTTCCATAATTGGGACTGTTGGCCTACTTGGATCCCTTCTTCTGCTAATCACAGTGATCATGGGTATAAAGCGTCACTGTGGGAAACTGAGATTTAGAAATTCTACTTCAGGTGAATTGAATTTACCTCCATAATCTCATTGTACACCTGATATTGTTTTTCTTCTCTGGAGATTAATCTTTAAGAACCTATTTACAATACAATTGTCGTATTGCCTGAAGTTAAACAAGAGTTGTTGCAACTTTTGCTTCTTCTTTACACTTTTCTATAAGGTAAACAACATTTTCCTTCATGATCTTAAAGTGCACTGGCTGTCTTTTTATGATCTCAGCAGGTATCTTTACATCTCTTCACACAGGTTGGATTAATGATGATGGGCCGGCTGTTGTAGGACTATATTCTGATGTTTTCATTACAAGACATAAAGAAGTGAACCAGAGAGCCGCAGCAACAGAGATGGAGTATGGACAAATGAAAATAGCTGTTAGTCATTTTGAGGATTCAAGCCCAGGGAGTTATGGTCACATAGAGAATGAGAACCAAACATTTGAGAAATCTCTAGTAACAACCTTTGGCAGAACTGAGTAGAAATTGGTGTATTTCACTGTTGTGTGAACAAATACACTCTGTCAGGTCCTGGCTGTGGGCCTCTAGCCTTCTCTATGTGGCTGGGGCTCACAGCCAGGACCTGACTCTGTTTCCTGTTTGTTCTCCCCAATCAGAGACAGCTGTACACTGCTGTCTCTGATTGGGGAACCTATTTCAGATTCCTTTGGTTTTGAGTGTTTGTTGGTTCATTGTGTTTTTTCATGTGTTGCTGTCGGTTGCTACCGTTACGGTTTTTGTTGGAGCATCTTGAGTTTGCCTTAAGGAGCATTTTGTTTGTTCTTAGTTTTTGCCTACGAGCATTCCCATGATAAGCAATAAAGCTTATAGTTTTCGGTACAGCTCTGCGTATGTGTACTTCCTCCTGGAGCAACCCTGACAGAATGAACCAACCAACTACAAGAACACAGCAGAGCTGGACGGTGGCGGACCTCCTTGGATGGCCTGAGTCGGATTCCGAGGAGGAGGACCCCTACTGTCATCCACTGGCCAAGTGGTGGATTAAAGAGGACCCATCCCTGGGGCCATGCCAAGACCAGTTCAACAAACAGCCACGGCGGGGGCGACGACGAAGGCAACGCCAGCGATCCCTACAGAGTCCTGCCTGGATTTATCCAGGTAATCTTCCCTACCAGTCTCCCTGGTGGGGGAGTCGTCTCGCCTTCCATCCCAGCCCAGGACCCGGGCGGCAGCCAGCTGCCGCCTCAACACCTTTTCCCCGCCCTGTTCCGCAGTGTGCTTCGGAGCCGCGTCTGGGGGTGGGGCTAGGGTGCCTTGCTCCCGGGGGGGGTGTGGTTGAGGTCCGAGGACACCCTGCCGCTGCTTCCTGTTTCCGAGGTGGGGCCGTCTCTCCCTGGGATTCTCCTCAACTCCCCCTGTTCCTTGAACTCCGGCCGGCTCCCTGCTTGAGCCCTCCAGTGACTGTCCACACCCTTGCGCTCTTACTGCCGCCCCCAGAGGGGTGGGATGATGAGGCGCTGCCGATCCCGCCTCCGGATTGTTTCTATGGGGGGCCCCTGCTACAACCCCCAGAGGGCTGGGACGATGAGGTGCTACCGCCCCCGCCTCCTGAGTGGCTGGTTGTTGACCCTTTCCCGTCGCCTCCAGCTCCGCCTTCCCATCCTGCCACGTGTGCGGAGTCCCTTTCGGCTCCGCCTCCCCGTCCTGCCCCGTGTGTGGAGTCCCCTCCGGCTCCGCCTCCCCGTCCTGCCCCGTGTGCGGAGTCCCCTCCGGCTCCTCTTCCCCGTCCTGCCCCGTGTGCGGAGTCCCCTCCGGCTCCGCCTCCCCGTCCTGCCCCGTGGGCGGCGTCCTCACCTGCTCCGTCCCCACCAGCCCCAGGGTCCCTTCCTGTTCCGAGGGTGGAGCCCCCACCAGCCCCAGGGTCCCTTCCTGTTCCCAGGGTGGAGCCCCCACCAGCCCCAGGGTCCCTTCCTGTTCCCAGGGTGGAGCCCCCACCAGCCCCAGGGTCCCTTCCTGTTCCCAGGGTGGAGCCCCCACCAGCCCCAGCGTCACGTCCTGTTCCGGGTCCAGAGCCTCCACCTATCCCGGCGTCGTTTTCCCTCCCTCCCCTCCCTTGGTGATCGGTCTTGAGTTCTGGAGCCCGCTCCTTGAGGGGGGGGTACTGTCAGGTCCTGGCTGTGGGCCTCTAGCCTTCTCTATGTGGCTGGGGCTCACAGCCTGGACCTGACTCTGATTCCTGTTTGTTCTCCCCAATCAGAGACAGATGTACACTGCTGTCTCTGATTGGGGAACCTATTTCAGATTCCTTTGGTTTTGGGTGTTTGTTGGTTCATTGTGTTTTGTCATGTGTTGCTGTCGGTTGCTTCCGTCACGGTTTTTGTTGGAGCATCTTGAGTTTGCCTTAAGTAGCATTTTGTTTGTTCTTAGTTTTTGCCTATCGAGCATTCCCATGATAAGCAATAAAGCTTATGGTTTTCGGTACAGCTCTGCGTTTGTGTACTTCCTCCTAGAGCAACCCTGACACACTCAAATGAGAAAATCCTATTTGTATTTGCACAATACCAGTCAAAGGTTTGGGGTCACTTAGAAAAGTCCTTGTTTTAAAATCAAATTGATTTCACATCACACCAAATTGATCAGAAATACAGTATAGACAACGTTAATGTTCTAAATGACTTACAGCTGGATAATTTTTTTATGGAATATCTACATAGGTTACTGTGGCCTATTAGCACACACTAGGGAGGCGCCTCATTACTGTTGACCTTGAGACTGGTATTTTCTTTGTACTATTTAATGAAGCAGGCAGTTGAGGACCTGTGAGTTGTCTGTTTCTCAAACTAGACACTCAAATATATTTGTCCTTTTGCTCCAGTGTGAACCTGGGCCTCCCACTACACTTTATATTCTGGTTAGAACCATTTTGCGCTGTTCTGTGAAGTTGAGTAGTACACAGCAATTTACTATACGTGTAGTTTTTTGGCAATTTCTTGCATGAAATAGCAATAGACGAACAAGTTTCAAACAGAAAGTTGTAAACTTGGATTAGCAAACACAACGGGCCATTTGGAACACAGGACTGATGGTTGTTGATGGGTCCATTTTCAGGAAACTCCCCAGATAATATCTGTAGAATTCAAACCACTTCCCCCGAGTCCTGAATCAGAGAATGTCCACACGGTCAACTATTTCCAAAGTAAACACCTTTATTTCAGATATATCTGGAGATCGTTCCCCAAAATACAGCCAGGAAGATCTGAAGTCCGTTCACATCAAACACATTTTACGTAGCCTATTCCCCACTCAGTCATTGTATAGAAATTGCTGAGCGCGCTTCCTGGGTGGGCGTGTCCCGTCCTGCAGACCCCATCTCTATCCGTGGGGCCCTCTGATGGCCTCGGAGGAAGACAGTTAAGGGGGTAGGCTGGCGCCAGTAGATCTGACCTTGGCTAGCTCTTGTTTCTATCCTCCTCCTTGTCTGCATCTGTGGGTCCAGCTAAAAGGCCATAAACCTGTCTTCCTATACATTCTATGTCCTTGCCTCTAATCCCTTGATTTATAGTCCTACCTCTGGAATGCACTTATTACCATTTACAACCCCCGGCTGGCTAATTTCAGAGTATACGCCCTACCGGCACCGTTTGTTTCTTATAGCACACACACATCTAATCTTAACTAAAAGATTCCACAAATCCCCCTTTTGATCTCGTCTCCGAGATCAACACAATTCGTCTTTCAGCACCGGGGAGCCGAGGACAACAGGGGCAGCATCATGGGGTTCAGCCTCGCCCCCTTTTCACTGTTCCTGTTCCCTGGCACATAATTTCCCCAGTGTCTTTCCTGATTTGCACAAACACCATTTTCTTAGATCTTATATATGACACCAACAAAATCATTCACATTCTAGTTTTGACTTCCCGCTCCATCCTCTATCCCAATACATGGTCTAGTATAAATGTATCTGAGAAGTTCCCCCCCTCAGTCCTTTCACTTCACCTGGCACATTCTCCTTTTGTGGTTCTCTTCCCTTCACATACTGACCCAAAGGCCTCTCTGCCTTGGTCCTGATGTTCAAAAACAGTCCTTTTAGTCTTCCATAGTGAGGCACTCTGTGCCCCAGATCTGTTGAGGGTCCGGCCTTCCGCCTTCTCCCTGAAACATTGGTCATGTGCCTTGAATCGGGTTCTGGAACCCAGAAGGTGCCAAAGGGAAAGGTTCTGGAGGTTTCACTTCATCACGTTGGTCCAAATCGTCCCCATGCACTAAATTAGAGGTTTGCAAAACCATCCTTATAGGAGAAAAGAGAAGACAAAAACACTGCCTCAGTTGACATGTTCACCTTAGCCTTAATATTTAGACACACTACAAGTAAAATGCAACCATTACGGATGATGGGATCACTCCTCAAATGTCAGAGAAGTAAATAAATTGTTTTAGTTGCATGAAAGTATCACTCCTTATTAACAACCACTTTAAACTAATTATCCATTCAGATTAATAATAACCCTAGGAAGTATCTGAGTCTAATTGCAACCTCTTGGGTCAAAGGTATACTTCCATACACGTAAATATTAATTTGTCAGTTGGTTCCAAATCACAAGATCAGAAGAAAGCTAGTCTGTCTGCTGTAGGGGTATAATTTTCCAAAATGCGAATAAAAACTAAATACTCAAAATGGGACAAAACACAAATTAGCAAAAGTACAACAAAAATAATCAACCTGTGGCAGAAAATTGCTAAAATCCAATTCAAATATCCAACTGCTGTAAAAGTTAAAATCCAACTCCCCTCTCCTCTCTGGTTTCATCATGCCCAGTCAAATGGCTCCTGGCTGTTGTAGTCATCAATGCAGGAGTCTTGTAGTTCTTTTGTGTGCCTTCCTCCATTCCTCTAATCTCTCCTTGATCGGGGTGTTGGAAATGATCAGAGTCCAATTGTCCTATTCTGACCCCAAGACAGTCTTCAGTCTATCAGGGTTGCAGGAATCAGGACTCCTTTATGAGAGATTAGGATGGAAACTCGCACAACACAATGTTAAAACCTTGACTGGAGGGTTTGGCATTATCCTACTAAATGTAACGTTTTGTATTACAAAATGTTTTTAAACCCCCATCTTATATCTATCCATTCTTCATGGCTTAAACTGGGAATTTACCATTTAGATATTGTCACTAATATCTGTCCTAAGGAATTCCAAACAAACAAATGAACTCCCACCAACCTAATCTACAGACCTCCCCCCCAGCACACCAGCGTTGGTGGGAGGGGGTGGCTCCCTACACTCTCCTACAGCTCTAAACTGAGTTAACATTCCTCAAACCCAATCACCAAAACAGATAATTCAACCTATACCAAACTCCACTCCCACAGCTTCCAGTCTTCCAAACAACTCAGGTCTTATTTAGCTGGGCCATAAACAAAATTGTAAGATACCTTTTACTCTAAACTTAGTATGTTAGACTTCTTATCAATTTAACAATCCCCAAAAACAAGTTTACCTCATCACAGTGAGTCTGGGACATAAAAATATCAGTGTCATAACTTTCTGTGTACATATTTGATTAACTCTTATAATCCTCTGTGATTAAACATCTTGAACTAGCCCTCCCCCTTTTTATCTCGACACTGTGCCCAACACATGGAGAGATAATACAAAAAAAAAAAGAAAACACAGTAAGCCAGCACGAATCGAACTTCCGAATAATGCAGACTGGCCGCGTACCAAATTAAGGGCAAAACAGAAAACTGAACATAACAGGCTGATATCGGGACTGCCAAAATAAAATTAAACGTTTTCAGCCAACAAAAGTAAACCAAAAGTGAAGCAGGCCACGTATCTATGGAGAAACGTGAATCGACAGAATAATTCAAAGTCAGTCCCCCAACAAAGAGTTGTCATTAACACTAAAAACTATGGGCAAGCGGAAAAATAAAACCTGATATCTTACTGATACCTACTACATATTTTGTTCATATATTTATCAGAAAACCCCAAAAGTACAACTAGAAACGAAAATCCGCGGAACAGCAATCCTAAATGAGGCCTTTATAGGCCCGGATTAAATCGGAGCCAAACCCTAACGGCTCCAGACATAGCGTGTGATGCACCACGCCAAAAACTAAGAGGAACCAGGATTCCACTACTGGTCCTCTCCAGATAAGGAGAGAGAAAACATGATAACCGAAACAGCGTGTGCTTAATAAGAGGACCCCAAGAGAACAAACCACATATAAAACCACCCATCCAAAGCACCCAAGATCACTCTCGGGCAGCTGTACGCATGTCAGCGAACAGAACCACTAAAAACAGGCAGCCGAACCGCCAACACGGTAAACGTGATCAAATACACATATTACCTGAAAAAACATTGGATCCCTCCTGCACAGGGAAACCAAAACCACTTACTGACAACCACATTTAACCACAATCTTTGCACGCACATATACTGCTCCATGAACCTATGTTATCACTTGCCAGAAACAATGGAACTTTCATTCCAACCACAGTGTCAACAACTCACCTCACCCAGACAACAGCATGCATGGCCGCCGACCAGAATAACCATCTCACTACACACCCCAAAGACATTGTTCCTTCCCCATCAACTCGTCAGATTGGCCGTGCATCTGTTATAGAACAGCAACAAAAACTCACCAAGCCACAAGCGTTCCCATTTCCACACACCCAAATTAACAGCCCTATTAACGCACACACTCGGACAGACAAACACAAAACATGACAGAGAAGAAACACAAAGAGAACGTCACCCCAAACAAACCTGTACATTTTTGTGTACCCCTGCGTGTTGTGGATTATTTTAGTTAAGATTAGATATTAGATGTGTGTGTGCTATTAGAAGCAACTGTGCCAGTAGGGCGTATACTCTGAAATTAGCCAGCTGGAGGTCGTAGATATATAATAAGTACATTCCAGAGGTAGGACTATAAATCAAGAGATTAGAGGCAAGGACATAGCATGTATAGGAGGACAGGTTTATTGCCTTTTTTAGCTGGACCCACAGATGCAGACAAGGAGGAGGATGGAAACGTGCTAGCCATGGTCAGATCTACTGGTGCCAGCCTACCCCCTCAACTGTCTTCTTCGTCGGCCTCCAAGGCCATCAGAGGGCCCCACGGATGGAGATGGGGGCTGCAGGACGGGACACGCCCACCCAGGAAGCGCGCTCATCAATTTTGATACAATGACTGAGGGGGGAATAGGCTACATTAATGTGTCCGATGTGAACGG
>JACXGK010013658.1:0-12628 GCA_016801125.1 Novumbra hubbsi
CTCCACCCCCCCGCCCCCTCACTCCCACCACAGCCATCCCCCTGAAGTCTCCCTGTGTCCGCACCTCGTATGGACACAGTGCACTCTGCAACATCCTGACCCAGAGGGTTGACGGCCTTGCAGGTGAACTTGCCACCGTCGTACTGGCTGGGCTTGCGGATGTTCAGCGTCAACACCCCCTGGTTGTTCTGCATCAGGAAGCTGGGGTTCTCATCCAGGGGAAGCTTGTTCCTGAACCAATTGATCTTAGGCTAGGAGGGCACATGAAGTATTGTGTCATTGTAGTATTGACAACTTTATAAACCTAATGGTATTTAATGAAAGTTAAAATCAGGGAAAGGACTTATTAAAGATTCTTGTAATGTTTTATCAAAGCTGTCATGAATAAGCTGTAAATGCTACAAATGTATATGTATAAACATATTTAAAGCCCTTTGTGATTGATCATACATGTTTATGTGCATGCAAAGGAACCTTTTTGAAGGAGTAAAATGCTAAAAGTTCCATAATTTTGTGTTTTCTCAGATGGTGCTCCAGAATGTCCACATGAATGGTCAACTAGGTAGGAATAACGTGACAGAGACGACAATGCCACATCGTAAAAACGTTATCAAGCAGGGAATGTTTTTGTCACTGAATGTACAACCAGACATGCCCCAACAAAGACCTCCCTTGAGATCATTGCCCAGAATGTTTCGTGCATGAGCATTACGGCATTGTTAATTTCACACCTGTGTGGATGCAGCTGCTTTTTTGATATACATTGCGTTCCTCCTTTAAGCTTGTTTGCTTTACTTCGGTAATGATCTGCACAGTTAGAGCGTTCAGAGGCTTTGTCATGAAAAACATACCCGAGGGAAGCCCCTGACAGCGCAACTGATGGCGGTAGAGTAGCCCGCCACCACAGACCTGTCAATCAGGGGCTGAGTAAACTTAGGGGGGCATTGCATGTCTTTCTCCTTGAATGGAGTTGGGTTGTACTGCAATCCTGAAGGAAAGGGAAAAGACGTTATTACACAGTTCCTTCCTACCGATCGGTAATGGATACGTACTGCGTCGGGTCACTTGGAAATATGTTGGCTGTTCAATTGTAAAGGCGCTGTAATGTCCTACGAGGCGGTGTGCCTACATGTGCACCACACACACGAACACACACCCGTCTTAGGTATGGTGGCTGTGTTCTTGCTGTTGCCGGGTTCCTCGCTCTTCCCCACCAGGTTCTCGCTGTACACACGGAACATGTACTCGTTGCCCATGACCAGGTCTGAGGCGGTGCAATTTGGCCTCCTGTTGTGCTCGTAGATTGTGAACCACTCCTGGGGACGGAGAGACACCGAAGGAGTGAGAGGGCATCCGGTGTGTACGCCCTAACAAACTGGGGGTTTCGCTGGCGCTTTAAGCGTTGAGAGACACGTGTAGAACACATTCCCCATGCCGCCGTTTCGCAATCCTGCATGTGAGGTACAATCTATGCTGCGCATTCTGGGGGACAGAGTTTTTATTGTCTCTGTTCCCACTCTCTCACTTTGGTCTTCTTGTCAGCCTTCTGTATTGTGTAGCCGGTGATCTCGGTGTTGCCGTCATCCTTGGGTGGCTTCCAATCCAGAGCGGCGTTGAATCCCCAAACGTCGGTGACCTTCACATCCACGGGAGGCCCCGGCGTCTCTGTATGGGAAATGATATGGGTTTATATATTTTACTACTAGGTTGGGAAAATGGGACAATGTTCGCCATTCATAAACCATTCCCGTGCCCTTAAGCGTGCACATCGTATACTTTGTCAAGTTAATTCCCCAGCAACCCGTGAGCCGCTTTGTTTCTGGTGCTGGTGGGCACGCGGTTAGCAGGACGTGCTAATCACCGCGACCCTCTGGCCTTCATTTGGTTTTCATCACTCACCCACAATCCTCATCTCCAGAATTGCCCTGGCCTCCATGTTCTCAATATGCAGGACCAACTCGTATTTCCCAGAGTGAGATCTCTCAGCCGAGCGGATGAACAGGATCGAGTCCACGTTGGAATTGCGAATGCTGACTGTCGGATCGGCAAGCTCTTTTCCGTCCTTGTGCCATTGCACATTGGGCCTTGGCTTACCCTTTAAGACAGAAGGCGATGCTTCAATAAAAACGTATCAAAATGATAGCGGACAACCATAGTGGTCAATGGCTAACTGCAGTTGCATCTGGTGAACAAACTTCATGAGGTATTTGGCACCTGATAAGCTTGTCTTGGATAGATTGATTCCCGCCCCGTAGAAAATTGCATTCAGATAGATTATGTTCATACTAACGAAAACTGTGAAAATACACACCAACGGCTGTGGTGTAATCAGGAACTTTTATTTACAACAGACCTGGAACGGGATGGTCAGGTTAATCTTTTCGCCCACTCTTCTAATGTACTTCTGTCTCAAGTAACGAGGGAGACGGATCTTGGGAAGTTCTAATGATGAGGAAGAAAGTCAGGTGCACGCAGGGAGAGAGGGAAACGCGGGAGGGAAAAGATTGAGATAATTGGTGACAGGTAACGCGGTATATGGGGATGTCCTACTGAACTACATGCGAGAACCACAGGGAACATGATGAGAAAGGCGCACAGTTGGCGATGATCCACTCACCCATGATCTCGCGGATGGTGACGGGCTGGGACAAGACGGCAGGGGGGCTGCGTCCGGCGATGTTCACCGCCACCACCCTGAAGTTGATCTTCTCCCCAACGGGGAGGTTGCGGACCGTGTGGGACTGTTTGTCCACCGGCTCTTCGTTAGCCACCAACCACTCCGTTTCTAAACATGGAAATGGGCAAACAGGTGGTGGTGGTCGTTATAAATGAGGTTTGACAGTTATAAATGAGGTTTGACAGGTATAAATGAGGTTCAACAGTGTAAATAAATTAGGTTTGAGAGTGATGACTTAGGTCCGATAAATTAGGTTGGACAAGGATACATGAGGTTTGACAGTGAGATAAATGTGGTTAGACAGTGATTAATTAGATTTGATTGTGTAAAAAGTAGATTAGACAGGGATTTTTTTTTTTGACAGTGTAATGCATGAGGTTTGACAGTGATGAATTAGGTTGAGCAGGGACAAATTTGGTTGGGCAATGATAAATTAGATTGTGGTGATAAGTAAGATTGGGCAGTGATGAATAATGTTGGGTAGTGATAAATTACGTTGTGCAGTGATAAATAAGGTTGGGAAGTGATAAATAATGTTAGGCAGTGATTAATAAGGTTTGGCAGTGATGAATTAGGTTGGACGGTGATTAATGATGTTGGAGATTAATAATGTGTTTTTAAATTACGATAAATAAAGGACAAAACTATTTCCACCAAAGGACGTTCTGTCCCACTAGATATCTAACTTTTCAACCATTCCTACACACGGTATCTATTTTTAAATTATGTCTGGCACTCTGTTTACAAGTATTAGGTACTCTCCGCATGAATACACCGCTGGCAATGATCATTCCTCAAAGATGCATTGCAAAGCTTTTTCGTATGACTCCTGTGAGAAGTAATGGAAGCGAATTTCAGGCCATTGTTCATTTCGACACTGCAGACACAGCTAGGCCTACTTGATGTAAGGCCGGTCGTATTCCGTCTCACACCCTCACCTCCCTCCTTGCAGTACTCAATAATGTATCCGTCCAGGCCTCCGGCACCGATCTTCTCAGGGGCCAGCCATTTCAGAACGCAGGTGGTGTCGGTGACGTCATGTACCTTGAGGCCTATGGGCTCACTGGTCGGAGCTGAAGAAAAGTAGACAAAAGACGAGGGCAGACGGTGTTACGGGGAGCAGACACACCCAGAGATAAAGAGGACGAGCAGAACCACAGATACAGACAGAAAAACAACCGGAACAACGGATAAATATCAATACGAAATATAGCAATGTGTGATAAGGGAAACAGGGGGATTTGACTGAGTGTGGACGACACTGAACCATGCAGACAGACGAATAGGGAACATGGTGAGATGTGTCCGTGCCACCCACCGATGGGCATGAAGGGTTTGGAGTTGAGGCTGGGCTGGGAGATGCCAATGCCGTTGACAGCGAACACCCTCATCTCATAGAGCACGCCCTCAATCATCCTCTTGGCCTCGTACGTCGTCCCCTCGTACACGTCGAAGTTGAGCTTCGTCCACCTATGCGAGCCCTTCTTCTTCCTCTCCATGAGATAGCCTGAACAAGAGAGGGGACCGTCCAATCAACCATCGATGCCTCTATCCCTCCATCCAATCACACATTCATCTGTCCTCTATCCCTCCATCCAATCACACATTCATCTATCCTCCATCCATCCATCCAATAACACATTCATATATCCTCTATCCCTCCATCCATCCATCCATCCAATCACACATTCATCTATCCTCCATCCATCCAATCACACATTCATCTATCCTCTAATCCCTCCATCCAATCACACATTCATCTATACTCCATCCCTCCATCCAATCACACATTCATCTATCCTCCATCCATCCATCCATCCAATCACACATTCATATATCCTCTATCCCTCCTTCCATCCATCCATCCATCCATCCAGTCACACATTCATCTATCCTCCATCCATCCAATCACACATTCATCTATCCTCTAATCCCTCTATCCAATCACACATTCATCTGTACTCCATCCCTCCATCCAATCACACATTAATCTATCCTCTATCCCTCCATCCAATCACACATTCATCTATCCTCCATCCATCCATCCAATCACACATTCATCTATCCTCTATCCCTCCTTCCATCCATCCATTCACGGTCTACCCGTCTCTTCATCCATTTACCCATCCACCCGTTCCTCCATCCATTCGTTTATCCTGTTTTTCCTCTTACCTTGAAGTGTAACGGTATATATAAAAACACACACATCTCCACTGTACCTTTGATAGGCGCCCCGCCATCAAACTTAGGAGGCTCCCAGACAATGGTGGCACAGTCTTCCCCAACTGAGGTACACTTGACATTCTCTGGGCTGTCAGGCACGTCCACAATCTTGACGAATAGATTAGCCTTGTCCTCCCCAGCGGGATTAGTGACACAGATTGTGTAGTTGCCCTCATCCTCTCTCTCCGCCCCCTCTATGACGAAACAGCTCAGGTCCTTCCTCGCTTCCGTCCTCACACGCCCCTCCATGGCGGTGATTGGCTGAGAAACAGAAAATCCGACATTGCCCACGAGACGTTGTATTGTTGCAGGAAACAAAAGTTTGTTAGGTGTCAGTATTTTGGGAATTGGATGAAGGTTTAATCATATAGATGTGTGCGGATAAAAAATACAAACCCAACCTAAACTGCAATGTAATTAAATGCATGATATTGATGACGTTTATCTGTAGTGTTTGCAGTTTCCCTGTTCCCCATAAAGGCCTGAATAGTCTGTTATTCTGTATTTTAGGGCACGGGTTATGAATCAAACTTTACAAGAACATTGTAGAGATGTCTGTCCTTGCTGCGTGTCTGACCACAAATTGCCATCCATTCAGTAATTTTGCATTGATTAAGTTAGACAGTTCCTGCCCATTGTGTTCATTGTGTTTACCAAGGTAAAGTAAAGCTAATGACTATTTGTGGGAGCGTTTTAGAAATGTCTGATTTAGGATAAATAGCTATATCTCAGAGTAGTTCTCGTTAAGGAGACCTCCCAACACGTTGTGTTGTAGGCATATTTCAGAGTTTGTCATCGCTAAAGGGACCCCCCAACAAGATGTGTTGTAGTCGGATTTCAGAGTTTGTCTTCGTGAAGGAGACCCAAGCACACCGTTGTGCTAAAGCGTGTCTTAGATACTTATGGTATACTTAGAAAACTTGGCAGGACATTGAATCGTGTTGGTATGCAACTATGTTTGTATTGTGTCTTCTGTAGTTGACTGACGAGGAGCGCTGAGGATTCACACAGGCTGTGAAACATATGACCTTTTAAATGTTTTACATTTACTAAGGACTTCCAACGCATTATGTTCATTTACAATAGCATATATTTACGGAGCTTTACGTAGCTTTATACCCAGAAATGTAGCTCCTTTCTTATTTCCCTACCGTGTCTCCCTTTGTCCAGACGACAGTGGGAGGAGGCTCCCCGGTAATCTCCACGTCCAGACGCAGCTTGTTGCCGGCCACCACGATGATAGTGTTCTGGGAAACCATGTTTCCGGTGGTATCCAGGTGGATCTTGGGTGGGTCTTTTGGACATCAATGTGCATTTATGAATGTTAAGACGAATGACAAGTAGATTTATTGGTTTATTTATTTGTTGGTTCGCTATACGGTGCATTCATTTACTGGGCATATATTAATATGAATCAATACAATTGTTATATCTACTTACCTTGACGGGGGACGTAGTCAATCTTGATTTCTGTTGAGATGCAGAGAAAATGCATTTATTCATTTTTTTTTTCAGTCTGACCTGAATGAATGTTAAGGGGCTTCATTTGCAGTGTACAACAGTATGAGAATGATGTGATTTTCTGGATAAAAAAAAAAAATCCCTCACTTACCCAGGAAGTTGAGTTTGGCAGACAGCGAGAGAGCATATCCATCTGGAATAAATGTGTAGTCTCCCGCATCTTCGGGCTTCACGCTATCTATGGTCAGCCGATGAATTCTAAAACAGATTAAGGATGCAGATTTGCCGGATTCAAGCACAGCTCCATGTAATTCCAGGATGCAATACGGAAATGGAACCAAGAATTATATAGTCCATCCCATACATGTAAATGAAACATTTCATAAACATGCAACCAAAATATTAGCACATTCTAAAAACACAATTGCTGTCACTTGACCTCACTTGACCTGTAACCCCCACCTAACCACTTCAGTCATGTACCTTCCGACATGGGTCATCTTAATGCGATCGCTGGCGATCACCTCCACGCCATCTTTAAACCACTTCCCAGTCACCTTGTCATCAGACACCTCACACTTGAACACGGCCATATCCTCTGCCTTCACCGTGAGGTCAGCGATACTTTGCAAAACCTCCAGTTCCTTTTCTGAGAGGGGGCAACAGGGTGAGAGAGGCCAAGACCAAAGTCACAGAGGAATTCATAGAATTGGGAGAGGGTGGAATATAAATGGAATAACTGATTGGCACCTTCAACTTCTAGCTCTCCTTTGGTTTGACCGCCATTGGTGAAGCACCAGTACATTCCAATGTCCTCCAGGGCAGCCTCTTGGATGATGAGCATGTGCTTCAATCCGTCCTTCTTAAAGCGGTACTTTGAGGAGTCCCTGGAGAGCTCTTGGTCCTCAAACATCCTAAGAAGTGAGAGAAGGTGACATGGAAACATTTTTGTGATTTGTAGAGAAACAGAGAACATAAAATGGCTCAGGCCTTCCAAGTATTTTTTACCAGTTTAATATAAATGAAGATAAACTATCTGCTCAGAGACAGAAAGACTTTGATTTGTCCCCAGCAACCTTCTGGGCCCTTCTAGACCACAAGGCTACACCACCTCCCAACCATGTACCAAAAACACAAATGTTTTCTTAGATAATATGATGTCAATATAACATAATGATCCCTCATTAAACAATGTTGTACTCACCAATTAACATGGGCTCCCTCGACAGACACCTCCACCTCAAACTCCACCCTTTCTCCAACCACCACATGGTAATCATCCAGCAGTTTGGTAATGGTCACAGGGGGCTCTGAAGAGGACCACAACAAGTATTTGCCATTGACATTTTCTTAACACTCATTACCCATTATTGTAAGTGCACCCTGTGAAAATGTATTGTTGCATTGGCTGGTTTGTACCATCAGAGGCGCGGGGTATGCAGCATATGCAGGGCATGGGGGCGCCACACGGGGGGGGGGGCACAATTTCTATTTGAAATTATTATTTGGGCACAATGGAAACTCGTGCAATATGCAACTCGTGGAGAGGTTGGGGGCGCAATATGCACCTGGGGGGGGGGGGGGGGCAATGTTGGTAATTACTATAGTAGCTGGAAAAAGGATGACTTTTAATTGGGTCCTGGGATTGTTGGTGTGCAGTACGTTGCTTGCTATATTACTGGCCATTTTTATATAAAAACTAAGTGGTTAAACTCTTTTTTACGAGTTTACTGACATATTATTTTTATCAATTGACTATTTACCCAACCTTTCTACACCCGGACTCTATTTGGACATAACAAACGGAGCTACTCCCTCCACAACACTACTCCCTCCACAACACTACTCCCTCCACAACACTACTCCCTCCACAACACTACTCCCTCCACAACACTACTCCCTCCACAACACTACTCCCTCCACAACACTACTCCCTGTAGTTGCTAAAATGTCACCTTTAATGAGAACTATCGTCTTCAGGTAAAGATAGACAGTCAGAGGCTTTGCTTCAGATGCAAATGTTAGGCAAGGATTATGTTAAAATAATTTGGCATTGACCAATAACTTTCTCTTGGGAAGACATGCCACAGTTAAACTTTGTTTGCATCCAGAACCGAGAGAGATTTGTAAAAGGTTTTCTCCACCGGAGCTGTATTCACCACAGTCTTGCAAAACTCAATAATGCCTGTTTCAGGAGGTCGGATTTAAGATGATATAAGCTGATTGTATATCTTGACATAGAGAAGCCTCAAAATTAGCTACTTTTGAAGCATGCGTTTCAGATATTAGGATTTTTTTGATTTTAAACCGAAATGCTCGTAGTAGGACCCAAGAAAAAAATTATGCCAGATCTCACAATGAACCTCAACGAAGGTATGGCCATATCCCCCTGAAATAACTGTGAGAAACCTTGGCGCTACACTTCACCCTGACGTTTTTTCAAGCTAATTACAAGTGTCTACTAAAGACTCCTTAGCAAGGTCTATTATTTAGTGTAGTCTGACCCAGGGGTATGAAGGTGGATGGAAAGGCTTGACTGTCCACCCTTGCTGTCTTGCCAGATAGGCTCTCATCTCCACTGGGGTGCCCTCTTTTCAATGCCATGCAGGTTCAGATTCACTGGCTTGTCTCTCCGTTGCGCCCCTCGAGCAATTGGAGATTACTCTGCTGGCAATACCCGGCCATCATTCAAGGTGGTTGTGATGGATCGTGTCCCTTTGTTTGATGCATGGCAATGTGGGTGAACTTGACTTCCCGTCTGTTGGGCCCAGTCTGCCCCCCCCCCCAAATCAACCATTCTCAAGTCTGAGACCCTGAATGCTACTGGTAGTGTCTTTGATGGACAGGTGCTGATGCCGCTCTACCTTGGCAAGACAAATATTGATTGCTTCAGCTCTGAATACGTTTTCTTTGTGTTTCACTTTTATTTAAAACAATTGGAAAGGAATGTCCACACTCTACTCAATATTTCCCGTTACCAATCAAGTGTTTTTTGCTGTGTGACTTAAGTACTATATATTCTATGTAGCTACCAAAATAACTGATAAATGGATGTCACATGATCGATTTCCGGAGATATTTTGATATCACCCCTTTGGTTAAATATAACAATTTTCTTCACCTTTTAGTTTCAAATGTTCCTATTCTAAGTCATGTCAAGTTCTATCAAAACGCAATAGGATTTATTTCAAAACGTATTCACAGCCAAATACCATTCCAAATCCCAAAGATGGCCTAATTCCATTCCAAACGGCCGCAACATCTCACTTACGATGCACTTTATAAAGAGCAACGTTCGTGGTGGTTAGGGAAACGGGTGTAAGTTTGTCGTAACCAAGGCTACCTGCATCATTATACCGTTGTAGGGGCCACTTAATAGGGAAACCGGGCACAGGTCCGAATACAGCGTTAACAAAAACCAACATTTGGGCTATTGTTAATATGAATCAGATACTTATATACATGTGGCAAACACTGAAAAGACTGCAAGAACAGTTAATTTCACAACAGACTGTGGCACTACAACAGACGCGTTTATCTATATAATGATCTGCTCCACTTAGAGATCCAGCTTTTAACAAACAACACTGATCAAAAACAACACCGATGTATTTTAACAGGTGTACTCGAGATTTGTGAACAAAAGACGTACCTTTGACAAAGACCTCCGTGAAGCACTTCTCTGTATCAATCACACACTCATATGCTGCGTCATCTGCCAGGGTACACTTGTTGATGGTAAGTGTCCTGATGTTGCCATTTTGTTCCATGATGTACCTGGTGCACAGTTAAAAGGAAAAGATAGACAGATGTACAGACTTTAGGAGAGGTCAAGTGGCACAATCACGTCCAATACTAAACATCATAATGTTGTTCACTGGTTTTTTTGATGATTACATTATACCTCTTTTGTAGGCAACATAAAAACTTTATGGACTTTAGTATTCCTACCCGGTTAATGTTATAGCCTACTACATAAAAAATCAAGTTGGTAACATCTAACTGACAAAAACATTTTAACATATACAATTTGTTAGCTCTTTTTGGAGTTTTTAAATGTTTTAAATGCAACTTAGACCAGCTCCTGACGAAGACGCATTGAGTAAAATTCCTAGTTGGACATCAACCCCAAAACAAATGTTCAAATTGGCATTTTGATTAAATGTGCAATCCATTTAACTATATAAATAGTTGCACATTCACAATGGACATTTCACATTTTATATTACAAACTTTGAAGCAAAAGAACATACAGCACTTCTGTTGTGAAACTCAGTCTGCATACATGATAGTCTCATCCAGTTTCTTTACTAAGACATTACCCCTCAAACTAAAGAATCTGCTAGCCTAAAGCATTTGCATAATACCCCAGTAAGGTTATAGACACTAAAGTGCTATGCTGCATAATACCCCGGTAAGGTTATAGACACTAAAGTGCTATGCTTCATAATACTCTAGTAAGGTTATATACACTAAAATGCTATGCTTCATAATACTCTAGTAAGGTTATATACACTAAAGTGCTATGCTTCATAATACTCTAGTAAGGTTATATACACTAAAGTGATATGCTTCATAATACTCTAGTAAGGTTATATACACTAAAGTGCTATGCTTCATAATACTCTAGTAAGGTCTAGTAAGTAAAAAGCAGGTTAGGGGTCAGGTAAGTAAAACAAAAAGGGATACAGTTATATACCTACTTTTCATATTTCTGGTTAACACATTTTGTAAATGTTTGTGTCAGACTGAGTAGCTAAAGATAATGATTCAGAACTGACTGTGGATTAAGGTCAGGTTTTAAGACTATAGTCTAGGATGAAAAGATCACTTGGAGTTTCTATGCAGGACATGATAAAACTTGGCCATCTCAAAGATCTGATTTTTACTTCCTATAAATAAATTTGTTGATGGCAGAGGCATTTTAAATTATGGAGTTGTACTGGAAAGATAATTTTAGAGAGCTATTTTCTTTGCGCTGCCTGTCTCCGACATCTTATCCTGTGGTGAATCAGATAGGGCCTATTAATCACATATCTAGCATTCTCACACCCCTCCCCCCACCCCCTTCAGAGAGAGGCCCCTGCTCAACCAGAGCACTTCAGAGCGTAGACAAAAATAGATAGGACTACTGTACTTTGCCTTTTGATGGTTTTATTCAATGGGTGGCATACATGATAGAATACTGCTTTAGAAGAAAACCGAACAATTTCCTTGTGTGACTATGCAATGTTATTGCAGTAAATTAACAACCCAGTGACATATATTTTAATTCTTCAGTGGCTATCTTTGTGAAAGGCCGTTTTACATTTACTTCCCCCTACTACTGTGGCATTATGTCACTGAGTTACGTATGGCCCTATCCTAAAAGGGGACGCAAGTACTGACATCAACGCAGGGCTATGCATAGGTTTCAATTACACTAGGGCTGTGACGGTCTTGGAATTTCAGGTCGATTGGCCGGGTCAACGACAGAGGGTTAGGGCCACAGAAAACAATAGGTGCCTCTACGATAAGTTCACAAAATGTTGCAAAGTGTAAACATTTAAAACACCATAATTTTACCAGTAAATATGCAAACTGACGAAAGCATTTGAAAATATTCCTATGGACAAAAAATGTGTCACCTTCGCGTTGAAGATTCCTTTGGCTACCCCGTCCTGTGCTCTCACTACGTCTTCGTGCTACTTGAACATCATAACCGCCACGCCCCAACGAGCTGTTTCTCAAGTGGTGCTTCAGCCTTTACTCATCAATCGTTCTGACCACCATGGCTCTCACGCCTCATTTTTCTAGTAACCTCCGCTAGGATGTGTACGTTTGCATTTGTGTGTGTGTCTGTTCGAGCACTTACTTGGTTGACGGTTTTATTTCCTGACCATTCTTCAACCATCTGACCTGGACATTTGGGTCAACCACTTCGACTGACAGTACAATTTTCTTCCCCTTATCCACAGTGTAGGCTGCTTCCATCTTCTTAAGGAAAGCTGCAGGTAAAACCAAGAACACAACATCGGGTGCATATGTTGGAAAGTTGGCAGGGCCAGTTGGCATCATACAGTCTTCATTCTCCTTCCCTGGCCTACCTACCGCCACTGTGTTTGGGCTCCACAGTCTTCATTCTTCTTCCCTGGCCTACCTACCGCCACTGTGTTTGGGCTCCACAGTCTTCATTCTCCTTCCCTGGCCTACCTACCGCCACTGTGTTTGGGCTCCACAGTCTTCATTCTTCTTCCCTGGCCTACCTACCACCACTGTGTTTGGGCT
>JACXGK010013659.1:0-12617 GCA_016801125.1 Novumbra hubbsi
ACCAATTCCCTGCCCTGACGCCCGTTTCACCAATTCCCTGCCCTGACGCCCGTTTCACCAATTCCCTGCCCTGACACCAGTTTTACCAATTCCCTGCCCTGACCCCCGTTTCACCAATTCTCAGTTTTACCAATTCCTGGTTCTGACATTTCTCTAGGGTTAATTATTCAATCTGCCAAAATGTTTAAATAGCTGTGAACTTGAAGATGTTTTATTGCACTTTTGGAGAATTGTTGACCCCCACATTCAACAAACTTCTTTATTACAGCTGGAGACAGAAGAGGCAGTTGAAAGTGTGTGTGTGTGTGTGGGCGTTACCCTGAATTGGCGGAGTCGTTCCAGTCGATCTCTACGTCTCTGTTCCTGAGTTGAGGTCAGCTCTGCCACATGATGACGCCACTGCCTTTCTTTCTCCTGACACACACGGATACATTCAAAAGGTTTGTCTCTTACCTGACAAATACAGATACGTTGAGTCAGTGTTTCCTGCCTCTCTTTCTCCTGACACACCTTCAATAAGATACGTTTAATAAATGGTGTTTCGTTTCTCACAGTGTGTTTGTGTGGTCTAGGTCTAAGGTTACCGTGTGTATGTGATCCAAGTTAACGTGTACAGTGTGTCTGTGTGATCCAGGTTTATGTGTAGTGTGTGTGTGTGAGAGTCTGTGTGTACAGTGTCTTTGTGTGATCCAAGTCTATTTGTAGAGTGTGTGTGATCCAAGTCTATGTGTGAAGTGTTGGGACCAGATTTGCTGGCATAAAAAGTTAAAAAAAGAAAAGAATTCTGGTTTATTAGTAAAAAACATAAATTGAGATTATGAATTATTTTGTAAATTTTATTGCTTCAACACTAGAAGCGCAGAGCCATTTTTACCCCCCAAAGCGCCGTTTGGGCAAATTTTACCCATGAGTCTACAGACAGGGACGTATTTACTGACACGTAATGGTCGCTAGATGACGCTTCTTGTACCGATCCAAAGTCTAGGCTGAAACTTTTGGGTGTCTGTTTTATCTGTTGCTCCGTTTCGAGGTAAGGGTGTAACCATTGCAGTAACTTCAATGTGTAAATCTGCCGGGCGTAAGAAATTGTTATAAATTGACTCCACCACATGTGCTTGGTTTCATAACTATCTTCAGAACACAGACTATTGTGCCGGTTTGATAGTCCTGAAGTACATAGAGGTGTTGCTCAGGGATCTTGTTTTTTTTACTATCTACATAAATGCTATTAGTCAATCTGTAAAAAGTGTTACTTTTCACCTCTATGCTGACATCACTATTCTCTATGCTTGCGCTCCAACAATCAATGCAGCTATGTCTATTTCACAGTGGAATTTTAAAGCCATGCAGGAAGCACTGTACTTTAAGCTTGTACTTAATACTTAATACAAAACCAAATACATGGTGTTTATAAATCCCATTAAAAGATCTCACCAGGCTTACATCTTCACTCTTTGAATGGCTATATAATTGAACGGGTCCCTGAATACAAATACCTTGGAATTTGGGTTGATTGTGACCTTTCATGTAAGAAGCATACAAACAAGCTGGTTAATAAGCTTAAGTGCAAGGTGGGTTTCTTCTATAGAAATATATATTACTATTCTCTGGCAAACAGAAAACAAATTGTTCAGTCTATTTTCATGTTTGACTATGGTGATACATTAAATCAAAGTGCATCTGATTCTACTCTGAAGTTGGTTGATTCAGGTTGTCATAGTGCCCGTATTATTACTATCAGACAGTTATAATACTTAACGCATCCTTGACCAAAACGTTGGCTGGACTTAAGCGCGTAGATCCCTTAAATACTCTATGTTTGTATTTAAAAACCTACTCCACAGGCTTCCAGCATACTTGACTCCTAGATTCTCTGGCTACCTACAGTGGGGCAAAAAAGTATTTAGTCAGCCACCAATTGTGCAAGTTCTCCCACTGAAAAAGATGAGAGAGGCTTGTAATTTTCATCATATGTACACTTCAACTATGACAGACAAAATGAGAAAAAAAATCCAGAAAATCACCTTGTCGGATTTTTAATGAATTTAATTGCAAATTATGTTGGAATATAAGTATTTGGTCAATAACAAAAGTGTATCTCAATACTTTGTTGTATACCCTTTGTTGGCAATGACTGAGGTCAAACGGTTTCTGTAAGTCTTCACAAGGTTGTCACACACTTTTGCTGGTATTTTGGCCCATTCCTCCATGCAGATCTCCTCTAGAGCAGTGATGTTTTGGGGCTGTTGCTGGGCGTCATTGTCATGCTGAAAGACCCAGCCACGTTTCATCTTCAAAGCCCTAGCTGATGGAAGGAGGTTTTCACTCAAAATCTCACGATACATGGCCCCATTCATTCTGTCCTTTACACGGATCAGTCGTCCTGGTCCCTTTTCAGAAAAATAGCCCCAAAGCATGATGTTTCCACCCCCATACTTCACAGTAGGTATGGTGTTCTTTGGATGCAACTCAACATTCTTTGTCCTCCAAACACGATGAGTTAAGTTTTTACCAAAATGTCCTATTTTGGTTTCATCTGACCATATGACATTCTCCCGATCTTCTTCTGGATCATCCAAATGCTCTCTAGCGAACTTTAGACGGGCCTGGACATGAACGGGCTTCAGCAGGGGGTCACGTCTGGCACTGCAGGATTTGAGTCCCTGGCGGCATAGTGTGTTACTGATGGTAGGCTTTGTTACTTTGGTCCCAGCTCTCTGCAGGTCATTCACTAGGTTGCCCCTTGTGGTTCTGGGATTTTTGCTCACCATTCTTGTGATCATTTTGACCCCACGGGGTGAGATCTTGCGTGGAGCCCCAGATCGAGGGAGATTATCAGTGGTCTTGTATGTCTTCCATTTCCTAATAATTGCTCCCACAGTTGATTTCTTCACACCAAGCTGCTTACCTATTGCAGATTCAGTCTTCTCAGCCTGGTGCAGGTCTACAATTTTGTTTCTGGTGTCCTTTGACAGCTCTTTGGTCTTGGCCATAGTGGAGTTTGGAGTGTGACTGTTTAAGGTTGTGGACAGGTGTCTTTAATACTGAAAACAAGTTCAAAAAGGTGCCATTAATACAGGTAACAAGTAGAGGACAGAGGAGCCTCTTGAAGTAGAAGTTACAGGTCTGTGCGAGCCAGAAATCTTGCTTGTTTGTAGGTGACCAAATACTTATTTTCCACCATAATTTGCTAAAAAATTCATTAAAAATCCCACAATGTGATTTTCTGGATTTTTTTTCTCATTTTGTCTGTCATAGTTGAAGTGTACCTGTGATGAATTGTATGAATGAATTACAGGCCTCTCTCATCTTTTTCAGTGGGAGAACTTGCACAATTGGTGGCTGACTAAATACTTTTTTGCCCCACTCTACATGATCACAAAGTTGTTTAGTGTTACAGACACCTTTTGCGACTACTGAGTTTGGTAGTTCTGTTGTTTCTTATAAAGCACCTTGTGTGAACCTTTATACAATTGAAGTTTTGTTTGGATGCTCAGATGTTAGGATTTTTTTGTTATTGATTTTTTTGGTGAGAAACGTGTTTGTTTTAATTGAATGAGGAGCTATTGTCCTTCTGTATGTACATTTTTGTGTTGTATTTTTTTATTGTTCATTGATTTATTCCTGTTCATTTGTTCTCCAGTTTTATCCTGTGATAAAACAGTTTTGTCATGTGTTTTATTCCTGTTCATTGTTCTGGTTTTACCCAAGGCACACTAGTTAAGGTAGGACTGTGGTTAGGTTTAAGGTAGGACTGGGGGTAGGTTTAGGGATAATGAATAGGCTAAGTGTATTACTGTGTCAGTGTTAGGCTTCAGGTCTACGACCAGGAAAGAAAGACGAGTATGTGTACTATCTTGGTGGGGAAAATCTCACCAAGATCATGCTTTGAGGTTCAGGGGGATTTGAGGGGCTCCACAGGGAAAGAAAACATGTGCTTGTGGATTACCTTCCTACTGTCATCAAATTGTTTCTGTCTCTCCTGTTCCTGCTGCTCTCGCATCTTTTTACGCCGGACCTGGTGACAACAGGAAATAACAACACCGGAAATGGCCATAAAGGAAAGTGTAGTAACCAACAACTAAATTAATTACCAGAAAATAAATCCTTAAATTACATAAGATGTACATATTAATATGCATACAGTGGCGAGAACAAGTATTTGATACACTGCCGACTTTGCAGGTTTTCCTACTTACAAAGCATGTAGAGGTCTGTAATTTTTATCATAGGTACACTTCAACTGTGAGAGATGGAAAAATCCAGAAAATCACATTGTTTGATTCTTTTGTAATTAATTGGCATTTTATTGCATGACATAAGTATTTGATCACCTACCAACCAGTAAGAATTCCGGCTCTCACAGACCTGTTAGGTTTTGGCTTTAAGAAGCCCTCCTGTTCTCCACTCATTACCTGTGTTAACTGAAACTGTTTGAACTCGTAACCTGTAGAAAAGACACCTGTCCACACACTCAATCAAACAGACTCCAACCTCTCCACAATGGCCAAGACCAGAGAGCTGTGTAAAGACATCAGGGATAAAATTGTAGACCTGTACAAGGCTGGGATGGGCTACAGGACAATAGGCAAGCAGCTTGGTGAGAAGGCAACAACTGTTGGCGCAATTATTAGAAAATGGAAGAAGTTCATGATGACAGTCAATTACCCTCGTCTGAGGCTCCATGCAAAATCTCACCTTGTGGGGCATCAATGATCATGAGGAAGGTGAGGGATCAGCCCAGAACTACACGGCAGGAACTGGTCAATGACCTGAAGAGAGCTGGGACCACAGTCTCAAAGAAAGAAAACCATTAGTAGCACACTACGCTGTCATGGATTAAAATCCTGCAGCACACGCAAGGTCCCCCTGCTCAAACCAGCGCATTTCCAGGCCCGTCTGAAGTTTGCCAATGACCATCTGGATGATTCAGAGGAGGAATGGGAGAAGGTCATGTGGTCTGATGAGACAAAAATGTAGCTTTTTGGTCTAAACTCCACTCGCCGTGTTTGGAGGAAGAGGAAGGACGAGTACAACCCCAAGAACACCATCCCAACCGTGAAGCATGGAGGTGGAAACATCATTCTTTGGGGATGCTTTTCTGCAAAGGCGACAGGACGACTGCACCGCATTGAGGGGAAGATGGATGGGGCCATGTAACGCAAGATCTTGGCCAACAACCTCCTTCCCTCAGTAAGAGCATTGAAGATGGGTCGTGGCTATGTCTTCCAGCATGACAACGAACCAAACACAAAGCCAGGGCAACTAAGGAGTGACTCCGTATGAAGCATCTTGAGGTCCTGGAGTGGCCTAGCCAGTCTCCAGATCTGAACCCAATAGAAAATCTTTGGAGGGAGCTGAAAGTCCGTATTGCCCAGTGACAGCCCCGAAACCTGAAGGATCTGGAGAAGGTCTGTATGGAGGAGTGGGACAAAATCCCTGCTGCAGTGTGTGCAAACCTGGTGAAGAACTACAGGAAACGTACGATCTCTATAATTGCAAGGGTTTCTGTACCAAATATTAAGTTCTGCTTTTCTGATGTATCAAATACTTATGTCATGCAATAGAATGCAAATTAATTACTTAAAAATCGATTTTGTGGATTTTGTTTAGATTCAGTCTCTCACAGTTGAAGTGTACCTATGATAAAAATTACAGACCTCTACATGCTTTGTAGGTAGGAAAACCTGCAAAATCGGCAGTGTATCAAATACTTGTTCTCCCCACTGTATATAGAAAATGTACTCTGTACTATACAGTAGAAATAGATACACAAATAATTACCCTGTCTTATCCTATCCTGTCCACCAGTAAAAACGTTTAGAACACCTACATTTTTCCAGTTTTTGGACAGGTGGAGAGGCAATAAGAAATAAAATAATAAGTTAAACTAGAAAAGGTGAATTTATTAAGTGTGCTTGCAGTCACACCAGTTGTGTCTGGTGTCTTGTTGTGTACTGGCAGTTAAGACAGCAAATCTCCTAACAGCAGGTTGAAAACAGCAAGTTGTTTCCCTGCTCTAACACACCTCGTTGGATACATCATGGAACTCAGTTACACGACTGAGGGTTTGAGAGAGCGGTCTCACTGGTGGTTTGAGAGAGCGGTCTCAATAGTGGTTTGACAGAGCGGTCTCAATGGGGGTTTGAGAGAGTGGTCTCACTGGTAGTTTGAGAGAGCGGTCTCAATGGTGGTTTGAGAGAGTGGTCTCACTGGTGGTTTGCCTGTTAAACTAGAGGTGATGTCACAGCAAGGTGGGGCACCACTCTGTCGCTAGGTAACCAGCGTTCAGTGTGGCTAGCTATCCATCGTTCAGTGTGGCTTTGTTTTTGCCAGGAAAACGTGAATATTTCCAAAACCTTACAATGAAACCTTACACAAAACAATAGCAACACATTTGGAAATGAGACACACATTTTGATACCAGTTATGTCTTCGTAGTGCAACAACTATAGGAGGAGTTAGTGTGGCTATAATAATAAATAAATATATGTGAGATAATAGTAGTGTGGCTTGCCAAAACAAACTCACTAATTAACTTGCCTGAACCATGAAGCACTGCTAGTGGACTCCTGAAAACTGGAAGGTCTCATGAGATTATGCTGGGTTATTGTACTCTGTCGAGTAGCACCGCTAACAAATCTGCAGCTCAAAGTCGTCTCTTTACAGTTTAAAGTGAGACTGGCTTGCTTCAACCAAACTGAGCTTGAAGCTGTTGACCCTCAGAAACGTGTCTTCTGATTCTGTTGAGGCTTTGGGTCTGCCAGATCTCATACTGTCAAAGTTTCCTACAGTTTCCAAGTGCCTCTTGATGGCATAGAAAACGTTACTCAATTATACTTTGGCTTTCTTTGCAATTTCTTGAAAATAAAGACCAATGCTTTTTTATAATGGTCTGTCTGTCAACCTGTGTTAAATGCATTTTTCTCATCATTATCACAAGAATAACCTTGATAATACAGGACTGCCCGTCCTCCTGGGGAAGGCCTGCCCACTCCAAGATCTCTCTAACACGGGTTAACAACTCCACAATGTTCCCCTCACAGAGCACAACGATTGGGAGGCGCCAGCTAAAATCTTGCCTGGGGCACCATATTGGCCAGGGCCGGCCCTGCTCCCGTCTGTACTATTGCAACACAATGTTGGCTGGGCTCCCCACTTTTGCCAACAAGCCCCTGAAACTGATCCGGAATGCTGCAGCCTGTCTTGTGATCAGCCAAACCCAACCCTAACCCTTATCTGCTACAAGACCATGGTGCTTGCCTATGGTGCAGCACAGGGAACTGCACTTTCCTACCTGCAGACTACTTTTAAAGGTGCCATGGTTTTCCGTGCATTGTCCTACACCAGGAATAACCCAGGGCCCACTGCACCATCATTAGGGTCTGAGGATTTCATCCCGGTATCTTACAGCAGTCAGGGTACCCTTGCCTAGCACATGAAAGTCTGTGCGGACCTCAAATTTCTTTGATCCAATTGCTATGTTCATATGTATTTTGATTTGTACCTGTTGTAAAGCATCTTTGGGGCCCAGAAAAGTGCTATGTAAGTCCAATGTATTATTATTATTGTTATTATGCCTGGAGCCGACCTTAGTTGCAACTATCAAAGTCTATCAGCTCACATGCGTTCCTCCGGCTCAAAGCAGTTTTTACAATGTTGTGGGACATGCAGCCATGTGCTAAGTCCTTCTTAGGTTCCATTCTCCTAGCGTCCAAAACAGCAGCTGGCAGTGTAGTTCCCCCAGCAGCACACAGGTAGACAGCACAATCAGTTCCATTTCAGTCATCCATCAGGTGGAGACCAGAATCCTACCGAGCAAGATTACCCAACGAAGCCACACACGTGTAATTGTCTCATCCGTATTGAAATAGCCAGAGATTGGGTAGGGAAATGGCTGGAAAATAAAATTCCCAAATAGGTCCAAAGCCAAGACTTTGGATCAATTAATTTCTTGGTGAAAGTTTTGGTTAGTGACATTTAGATAAGTGGATAATCTAGCACTCACAAATTCTGTGGGGAGTTGATAGTGCAAATGAAACGAAGTGGCATCCTGCCCCTTTTCTGCTAGCTAGCACATGGCCACTTGTCCACACTATAAGAATAAATCCCACCACTGTCAACAACCATACTATATGGTTTGGGGTGTAGACCGTCAGCTATAGACACTTGGACCCTAAGCAGAGCAGGAGTGACTGTCACCATCATAATCATGATTTGCGTCATTATAATCAAAATGCGTGATGTCAGAAGAACGACATGATGAAATCAGTTATAGCTGCTGCTTGCTATGCTATTTATGTTTATGACACAAGTAGTATCTGCTGCTTGCTAAGCTATTCATGTTTATGACACAAGTAGTATCTGCTGCCTGCTAAGCTATTCATGTATATGACACAAGTAGAAGCTGCTGCCTGATAAGCTATTCATGTTTATGACACCAGTAGTAGCTGCTGCCTGCTAAGCTATTCATGTTTATGACACAAGTAGTAGCTGCTGCTTGCTAAGCTATTCATGTTAATGACACAAGTAGTAGCTGCTGCTTGCTATGCTATTCATGTTTATGACATAGGTAGTAGCTGCTGCTTGCTATGCTATTCATGTTTATGTTTATGACACAAGTAGTATTTGCTGCCTGCTAAGCTATTCATGTTTATGTTTATGACACAAGTAGTAGCTGCTGCCTGCTAAGCTATTCATGTTTATGACACAAGTAGTGGCTGCTGCCGGCTAAGCTATTCATGTTTATGACACATGTAGCAGCTGCTGCCTGCTAAGCTATTCTTGTTTATGACATAAGTAGTAGCTGCTGCCTGCTAAGCCATTCTTGTTTATGACCCAAGTGGTAGCCACTAACTACTGTGGCATAACAATGTAATGAAAATAGACAACAATAATATTGGCTGTGATTAATTATAAAGCTGATGAGTGATTTCATATTTATTATGTGATTCCTAGATCCTCTAATAAACATGGAGCCAGTGGTTTTGACACTCAATGACTAAATGTTTTCTAGTGACTCAGATATAATGAAGAGGGAATGATATGATCTGAATGCTAGAAGCATTGTGGAGCCAATTGGGGGCTTAGTAAAACAGCCAAGTTGAAAATATATGCTGGATGCACTTCCTTTTAAAGGTCAACCAGTCATCAACAGGCAGAGGAGAATAGAAAAATTGGTAAACAAATTGTTAAGTTAAAATACGTAACATATTAATATGTAATGAATAAATATATTCCTTGTATAGTTTGTTAAGGAAGACATTGTAGCATGTATCAGCTGCTCAGGTAGTCATGGATAACAGGGCAGATTTAACTCTATAAGTATGTAGCCAGATATTATTTAAAGTACATCACAGAGGAGCGTCCGGTGAAGAGTGAGGTTGGTGTACCAACTTCGGCTCATTTTATGCCACGAAAACCCTTAAGTTCACTGATACTCTCAATCCAATCAAATGATGCTTCAAAGGATCTACTAGAAAGTATCAGAGAAACTTTTAAATTCCAGTTCTGGAATAGCTGTTAGAGAAGAAAACTTTAGGCTTTGATTGATGCTAAAGACGCTTCTAGAAAGTGCTGAAATAACGCTCTGAAAACGTATCTACGTGTGAAAAATATATTTTTTTAATTATTGTATTTGCAGTATAGAACAACCAAATGTGTAAAAAAGAGAAGATGTATGAATACTTTCTAAAGGTCCTGCATCTTAACCATGTCCTATAACGAGAAAGAGAGATAGATATATTCACACTCTTCTGCAGAAATAAACACATAGATATTCACCCTCCCCAATAGATATATATGTTTAGATATGTTCACACCGCTGTATCAATATAGATACATTGATGTTCCCTACACATCATATATATCATATCATATATATTCACCCTTTCATCTTTTCCTTCCCTCATTTGTCCCTCAAATGAGTCTGTCTCTGGATACTGTTTCTCCGGTTTTTCCAGGAACGCGTAGTCTTCCTCTTTGCACAGCCCCCTCATGAACTACAGAATGAGATCATCACATCACTCTCTTGAACTACAGAATGAGATCATTACATCACCCTCATGGGCTACGAAATGAGATCATCACCTCACCCTCATGAACTACGGAATGAGATCATCACATCACCCTCATGGACTACGGAATGAGATCATCACATCACCCTCATGGACTACAGAATGAGATCATTACATCACCCTCATGGACTACGGAATGAGATCATCACATCACCCTCATGGACTACAGAATGAGATCATTACATCACCCTCATGACTACGGAATGAGATCATCTAATCACCCTCATGAACTACAGAATGAGATCATCACATCATTCTCATGAACTACAGAATGATATCATCACATCACCCTCATGACTACGGAATGAGATCATCTCATCACCCTCATGAACTACAGAATGAGATCATCACATCATTCTCATGAACTACAGAATGAGATCATCACATCACCCTCTGTCACGTCCATAGTGTGGTGCGGAACCAAACGCAGACATTTTGAAATGAAAAGGTGAATTTAATCCAGAACACAAAACAAACACTACACGAACTGTAAACGTAAAGTAAAGGTGCTGTATGAACACAGCAAACAGAACTAAACTAACTTACAAATAAACGTGCAGAGTATCCACAGTGAATTGGATTAAACAAAACGTGAACGTTGTGACTACAAGCAACAAACAATAAACCACACCGAGTGTGGGACTAACTCAGCCTAAGTAGGCTCCCCAATCAGAGGCAACTGAACACAGCTGCTCTGACTGGGGAGCCCACCGTGGCATAGAGAAGGCTAGAGGCCTCTCTATGTGTCATGTCCTGACTGGGGGTGAGCCCCAAGGCACAGAGAAGGCTTGGGGCCCCAGCCAGGACATGACACCCTCATGGACTACAGAATTAGATCATCACATCACCCTCATGGACTACAGAATTAGATCATCAGCCTCATAGACAATAGCATTACAACTTAACACCCTTCTCGTGGACTACAGAACTTTGAGCTGGTAATGTTGGAACTCTCCAACTAGGAACAACTAGGAAGAAAAATCTCATTATTAGTTGGCTTGTTAGGGTCCTATTTAGGGGATGGAGTTTCAGGTTTATGGAATGCATCACCAGTCACAACATGTTTTTGTTCATTAGCCTTACCTTGGACATGGGAATCCCCTCAAACGTCCTTACATGGCTCATCCTGGGCAAAGTAGGTAATACATAGAGTTTAAAAACACAACTGGACCTATGAACACTTATCACACCTGGACCATATAACACTAAACATGCCAGAATCATAGAACATTATATTTGCATGGACCATAGAACACTAAACACACAAGGACCACAGAACATTTAACACACATGGACCGTTGAACACAAAACACACCAGGACTGTTATAGAACACTAAACACATATGAACTATAGATATTAAACCCAATTGGACCACAGGTAGTATACCCAAACACAAATGGAGTGGTCTTCTAATATTACCCACACTGTGCCTGCTTAGACTAACCAATGGAACCTCACAGTTTGTTGTGTTCTTTTCCAATCAAAGTGGGCAAACATCACTCACCTGTGCCTTGTTTTTATTTCCAGCTTGTTCTGATGCCTGCGACTGGGTCCGATGGTTGTAATATGTAGAGTCTTGAATGTCCTATGTACACATCCTGAGGTTTTGCCTTGTTACCTCTCCAGTGATCTGTATGATATGCAGTTTGTGTCCAGTGATCATCCATTAATACAGGCTGACCACATGAGTTAGAGATGGCAGGTATTCCGCAGGAGGCAGAGAGAAGTGGCACTGTGGCACTAATAACGGGCCGTGCCACAGTGGAATGCTGGGACTATGGATGTTCTCAGTGTCTACCAGAGGCGGAAGGACCCCCCATCCTGCAGGACAAGGACTATGGTTAGTAATATAACTTCCTGTTCGGGCTAAATGGTTTGATGGCTCTAGTTAGTGATGACCCTAATGCCTCCTCAACATTCCTGCGTATGCCATGTCATGAGGAACCGGCTGCTGTGTGAAGGATTGGTATTAAATGCAGCACACTGTCCTTTCATAAATGTCTGTTTTCTGTCTTTGTTGGGAACCATAACCTAAATAACTAACCAGTATGTATTGCGTTTTTAGGGTCACAGTTCAGTATGTATTGCGTTTTTAGGGTCACAGTTCAGTATGTATTGCGTTTTTAGGGTCACAGTTCAGTATGTATTGCGTTTTTAGGGTCACAGTTCAGTACGTATTGCGTTTTGAGGGTCACAGTTCAGTATGTATTGCATTTTTAGGGTCACAGTTCAGTATGTATTGCGTTTTTAGGGTCACAGTTCAGTATGTATTGCGTTTTTAGGGTCACAGTTCAGTATGTATTGTGTTCTGAGGTTCACAGTTCAGTATGTATTGTGTTTTTTGGGTCACAGTTCAGTATGTATTGCATTTTTAGGGTCACAGTTCAGTATGTATTGCGTTTTTAGGGTCACAGTTCAGTATGTATTGCGTTTTTAGGGTCACAGTTCAGTATGTATTGTGTTCTGAGGTTCACAGTTCAGTATGTATTGTGTTTTTTGGGTCACAGTTCAGTATGTATTGTGTTTTGAGGGTCACAGTT
>JACXGK010013660.1:0-12615 GCA_016801125.1 Novumbra hubbsi
GGGGGGGGGGGGGGGGGGGGGGGGGGGGGGGGGGACGTAACAGCCGGCCTTTACAGAGGACGCACGGAGGCTCAACGGGGTCCTCTGCCCCGGTTTATCGGGAACCACACAGGGTTCTAACTACGGCCTCGTTATCGATGTGTTTTCTCTTCCCACAGCCAACCGGGCAAGAGGACGTGCTGTGCTCAAGGCCAATACTCCTCCCTAGACCACACACCTCCCCCGGGGCTGTGGCGCCGAAACCAAATGCAGCAGAAGCAGATGCGAGACGTTCAACTTTACTGAGCTCAGCGTGTTGGTTTACACCATATGGAACACGTTTCCTCCCACGGGACAGACTCTACATAATAATCAGACCCTTTTAATGCAACAAACAAGGACAAGCACAAAAATGTCTGGGATTTAGTTGTAGAAAGATCGACACTGAATTAGACTTATATTGACTGGAGCCCAAAAGCATTCATTCTTCACATTTCACAATCTTTTTTGCTTCCTTAGGAGTTATAAGCAGAGTTTAAAGTTAGATATTGTTCGGCAACGGTTGTAGAAGCAACTGCGTGTAGAACAGCACCAAACGTGTAGCCTACAAAATGTCAAGGCTGTCAATAAAACGTGACTCATAAAAACCCTAATCAATAATAAAAAGGGCAGTATTGAATATTCACATAGTAATGGTCTTGGGCTGGCCGACAAGTTCTAATTCCCTTTAAACCCTTATTATAGAAAAACCTTTTAGGCTACAATCTATACCACAAAGCGATTTCTATGTAAAAAATGTAATGCAGTTTTCCCAACCGGTCATGTACTCTGAAAATGCTCAGACAGCTTAAATAGCCAGCTGCCTAGAGTCAAAAACATGACTTAAACTCAGAATTAGGACTAATCAATGTTCCTTCAAAACAGTTTTGGCACAGAGCAAACTTCTCATCTTGCAGGTGGAAATTTGACGGTTTTGTTGAATTCTTCAAAACTCCCAGTGCATGTATATGGTCAACACTGAGGACTTAAGATCATTAGTTATTACATTGGGTGTGTGTGTGTGCGTGTGTGTGCCTGCATATCAACACCTTTCAGGAAGCAGTTCCAAGCTGTTGTGGGCCAGGAGTGTGACCAGCCCATGTCCTCATCATCGGAGAAGGACGACATGGAAAACACCCCAGACTCAGACTCACTGCTGGCCTGAAAGACGTTCAAAGAGAGATAAACACGTCACAAAACAACAGTTGAACCGCATATAAAATTCACTTGACACGTGAAATGTTTATGAGTAGTGCGATGAATCAGTTGACACACGCGTAATGAACGCCTTTTCAATGTTGTAACTGCCAACAGAAGCAGTTTATAGTTTG
The DNA here is from genome assembly GCA_016801125.1 of Novumbra hubbsi. Lineage (NCBI taxonomy): Eukaryota > Metazoa > Chordata > Actinopteri > Esociformes > Umbridae > Novumbra > Novumbra hubbsi. Next base: position 1,350 of record JACXGK010013660.1, read on the forward strand.
AGTTAGTTTAATGAGTTTGTGTGAAATAATATAAGAATAAATAATATTTTGTTTTGTTAATTTGTATAAATTCAAATGAGAGCATACATAGCCTCACATGTTAAAAGACCTGCCTAGTGTTTTGTGGCGGAACCAATGTTCTTGTGTCGCATGGGGTAGGAGAAGTATTGTTTTATTTTGTGCATGGCGGGAAGAAGAGCACCTGTTTGACTCGGAAGATGGATGTTAATTTGAAGCAAGTAGTTAATGTGTAAAGTTTACCCCCTTTGAGTTAATGCGGCCAGTGAGGTATGCAAGGCATGTATTCTTCTGCATTTATTATTAATCTTGTGAAATAGATATTGTTGATATGTTAATAAGAGTGCATATGGACGCAACGTAATAGTTTGTCATTTTTGTTGTAATAACTGTTTAGTTATTATTCTCTATGAGAATGTTTGTATTGCACCATAATTATTACGATTTGTTTATTTGTCTAGTTTTCACGGAGCACGTTTATCGTCACGTTCAAGAATATATGTGCAAATAAATGCCAGTAAACAGAGAGCGCCTTGTGTTCGTGATTTTAACTGGAGGGGAGTAACAAATGTTATAATACAAATATTCTTTGCAAACGCAGTGTTGGACTTTGTTCAAAAGAGGATTCAGCCAATTCACAATGTCACTTGGATTTACTAAACAAAGTGTCATTTACTTAAAGATAAAACGGAAGGAGAAAACATGGAGTCATTCGGTTTACTTCCTGAGCCTCAGGGTTTTTCTAGAACCAGCTGGGTTTTTCAACTGACCGGCCTGGTAGAACCGGTGACTAAACGGAAATGGAAGACTTCACAGCTCCGATGCTAACAAACTTGTCAGTAGGTCTGTAGGTAAATCAGTAGGTCCAAACACTGAAATGAATTGGACCAGATGGTCCGCAAACTCGCTTTCGAATACATCATCCCATTACTTGATTGATAAAACATGGTAGATAAACATTGGAACATGTAACAGAGAGACACTATGAATTCCATCTGAATATACACCGGCGTGTATAATAATAATAAAACACGGCTGTGGGGTGGGGGTCCCAGGGACCACTGAAGTCCCCGGGGACAGATCATACCCGGACACGTCTGCTGCGCTCCCTGAGGAGACCCCTAGATGGACTGGGGGCGCTGCTGGCCTGAGGGGGGCGGGCGTAGGAATGTAAACTACGGCCGGTGGCAAAGATGTGCACAGGGGAAGACCTGCGAGAGAAACACAGAAGATCAATCATCTAATGAATCTAGCATCCTAAAACGTGTGTGTGTGTGTGAAGCCCCACAGCCAACCTCTGGATGGGAGACGGCTCCTGCAGCAGTGGGCTCTGAGGGCTGGTGGCGATGTTGGCCAGCTCAGTCAGCCAGTTGGTGTCCGGGGATCCGGCTGTGCGGTCCTGATGGGACACCCCCGCCACCACGTGAAACATAACCTGGGAGGACGGGCCCTCCTCCACCTCCTGCAGCTCAGGCAGGTCATCTTTGGAGGTCAGGACAGAGGAGAATACTAGAACATTTAACAACAGAAAAACACCTGTCTGTGTGTGTGTGTGTGTGTATGTGTGTGTGTATATGCAAGGAGCACAAAGATAGTAAAACCTGACCATTGTTCTCCACTAGGTTTTTAGTCCGGCTCCGACCGTTTTTTTCCAGCTAAGGGGTTAGGTTTAGGCTACACTAAAGTGGGCATAGTGTTAGAAAACGGGTTCATTCAGGTTAAGGCACAACAGGTTAAGTTTAGGTTTAGGCATTAAGGTTTAGTAACTCAGTCTTGGTTGTGTTTACTGCTAGGTTAGAATTAGGAGATGGGGAATATGGTTCTCAGGCTAGAGTCTGCGTGTGCATGTATTGCATAACAGCTGATATTTACCATACTCCATGGGAACGGGGGGGCAGTCAGGTGAGGAGGGTGGGGCCTCACTGCACTTGAGTAGATCAAAGGAGTCTTCCATTCTACTAGCATCCATCTGTGGCTCTCTGGTTCAGTCGTGACTCTCCACAACACACTACGCCATGTCAGACGGACACTGTAACCATGACGATTATCTTAGGATTTTGACAACGATCCCCTTCACCTACTAGTCATACAGTTTGGCCTTTGTGTAATTACTAATTAGCTTAAGTGCCACCACCGGAATTCTCGTGTAGACAAGAGCTAGTTAGCATTTCTCACAACAATTGTAACATTTTAAAAGGTAAACATTCATTTAGCCAGGTTAAACTGAGAACTGTAATATTTCTATTTTGAAAGTTATACGCTATGTCATTTAATATATTTAATATTTATGTAGGAGATAAATTAGAATTTGCATTGGTTAAATGTTTTACTGTCAGATTGCTGACAACATTATTAATATACAATCCTGAACTCTCATGTAAATAATTATACTGCAAACTTTATTACAATTAATGGACACAATAAATACTATCGAATTCGCAGTAAAAATGCCCTTGTATGATCTACATAAAGAACTGGCATGTGACTATCTGCATGTAGATCAGTTAACAAACTTTGGAAGTGTTGCGCATGCGCACCAGAGCTCATTCATTCACAACTGCGTAACACTGGTTTAGGACATTGTGATCACAAAAAAATAATACCCAATAAAAGCATTGTCAGGAAAACGTACAAAACGTTTTGAAAGACAACATGGATAAATTGACTTCAATTAATTGAAACCTATTCTAAAGCGTCAAGATAAGGACCATATTTTTCACAAACAGAAGACACAAAGAAGCGTTCATCTACAATGTAGACGTCGTCGATACTATGCATTATTTAGTAACGTTAATTGCTAAGTTAATTTAGGACTGGATTATAACAAACTGCTGAACAGTGAAGCAAATGAATGGTTTTTCAGATGTCTGATCTTGCGTAATATTTATTGTCATTTTTAATCCTGGAAAATAAAACACAGAATGAAAAATATTACTGTCCGACTACTTTCATTTCAGATGTTAACTTACTCTGTTGTTGTTTTGACCACTGTCACAAGGGAATAGTCCTCCGTGATATAGAAAGGAACCTGCTCACTTGTAAACAAAAGAATGTCAACAAGTTGAGACACAGCCGTGCTCGAGCTTCAGTGTTTGATCGCGTGAAATGAATGAAGCGAAAACTGTGAATTATATTAGTTCAAAGTTTTTTACCAAAACCTGTTGTTGTAGATTATTATTAGTCAACCTCCTTCAAAAGTATTCTGTTTTTGGACACTCGATTAAACGCGAACAAGGTGCTAGCATATGAAGCTAATGGTACAACCAAAACAACAAAACGTCACAATGAAAAAATCTATGAAGAATAAGTTGTCATTCGACATCATACGGTCGAATGACAGCCGTTACACTCAACAAACTACATGCACCCAAATGAAAAACATTACTCTGCATATTTGACAAGATTAGAAAAATTACTTAGTTTTGTAGAAATCTAGTAACTTACCAAACCTGTCGCCATCAAATAACTCTGGCGTTTACAGAAGGGGAGAAATTAATGCTTCCAAACACGGTTATCTATTGGTGAATAGGAACATCAGTCTGGAGAATCTCTCGTTGTGATTGGTGAGATTTCAGGATTCTTAAAAAGGGCTTGTTGTAGTTTGTTGATCCAACGCATATTGGCTGAACATGCACGCCCGTTACCTTCCAGAAACAGCTGATTGGTCATAACACGAAGAGCACAATACGTTATTTTGTTATTGAAACTCACGTTCACTTTCTCTTGTTATCTGCGGTGAATAACATTAGAATTTCCACTTAGAGTTCCTTTCACAAAAGCCCCGTCGATGACCTGCTGGGTTGCTGTAGGCTACAAGTTTGAAAGCTTATTTAAAGACCTGTTAATGTCCCAGTCGTGCACCCCTTTGACGAACAGCGTTGTTGCATACAAATGCGTAACATTATTACCGTCTAGATGGATGTTTGGGTCTTGAAATTAGCATATCCGTGGATTAATAAAAAAACGTCTTTATTGTGATAAACCAACAACAGACAAGTATACTGGAATTAAATGTCCACATTCTGTTATGGCCATTATTTAAACCAACCAACAGCGCTGCCAGCACAAAGCTATGACGAAGGGTACAACACGGTTTCAGAAAAATACAATTGCGTTCCAAACAAACTGTGAGCGGAGTAGGATGTTGTACACAGGAAACAACAAAACTATGGAAGGCAAATATTAGAAAATGTTAGCACTGGAGCCTGCTACTGATAGAGAGAATGTGAAAGAGGACTGAGAATGAGAAAGATAATTGCAAAGAGACGAAAAGAGAGAAGAGACTCAAAAAAGAGAGAAAGATCAAACGAGCAGAAAGATAATGAGGCAAAGAGAGAGAGAAAAAGGAGAAGATACGTAGATCCGTGCACGGCTTCCAGAGGTACAAGTTCTTTCTTATTCTTCATGTAGATGTAGACATCTGCGTCCCAAATGATGCCCGTCCTCACACAGTCCTCACACCTTTCACCACTGGCCACAGTACTCTGATGAAAAGTAGTGTCCCATTGTAGATAATAGGATGACGTTGGGGACAAAAGACGTCCCTGGAAGTCATGGCAAAATAATGCCTAGTGTATTGTAACACTGGTGCGTGTGAGGAAAGCTGAGTTGAAGACCCAAACATTTTACATTTACAATACATATGGAAAAACATGGTTTTGAACTAGTAATGGCAGTAGTGTTAAAACAAACGTTTTATGGTGACTAGAAACTACCTGTGCTGCAGTTCTGTGGAATCAGGAGCCTAATGGTCTAATTCTTGTCTAATATCTAATACTTACATGGTCAGCAGTGTGTAACCATACAAAACTATTAGCCATCTTTTTGTTCAATTTGTCATGTACCAAACTATTCCATTTATAACATCTTACTCTCACATATTAGAGAAGATTACATTTAGCAGTAGATATGTTATTGTGATTTAAATATTTAAAATTCAAATATATGAGGAAAACAAACATATTCTTGTGAACATAAAATTGTACATTCTCTGATGTTGGCAAAAAAACGTTATTATAAGAACAATGGGTATACCAGGATTAACCGTTAATATCTTATTTTAAGGTTTGTTTTCTTCAAAAAACATTTTTGAGTGCAACATTGGGACATCAGCAAATCCCATTCGTCCCTTTTAAAGGCATGATCGTATCGGTTCACAACACTGCCTCCTAGTGGGGGTCATGAAGCCAGCAAGAACAAAGCCACTTCCCTTTCATCCTGTAGACCACACTTTTATAAACAACTGCCCTTATGGCAAGTGACTGAAAGTCAATGGGAACACATAAAATTGCAGACCCTTTTATCGTGCAATGAATGAATGACTGACTTGTTTACACAGTAATACTTTAGCACGGAGGGGAATACCTTTGGCACATGATTTAAAAAAAGAAAAAACATAGTATTATCAAATAAAGGCCAATGCGTAATTTACCACGCAAAGTGACTCCAAATGTCAAGGAATAAATCCGATCAAATGCAGAGCCGTGAAAAGTGGTGGACTAACACATGTCTCTACTTCACACAAAATATTACTCAGGCAAAACCCCTGTATAACATACCGTTGTATGTCCTCTGGTGACATCGGCTGGGGACACTGCACACATCTGAGCAGACGTGTCTAGGAACAAGATTCGTCATCCGGAATCAACCTTGTGCATTTCGCCTCACCCGATTTAAAGCCCTAACGTAAACACACTGCGCTTCACATCTCAGAAAAAAAAAACAATACTAGATAAAATGTGGTCATGAAACAGACACATCTTCCTTACAGTGGCATGTTTCTCAATATTCCGGCAGCCGATTTACAACGTCGTCATCTTTTTAGTCCCTCCGTCTCATCTGCCTTCCCGAGCTGGTAGTTTTTTCATGGGGTTTTCTCCTCAGTGTCAGTGATGGTACTGCGAAACAGAGTAACCAGCTGTTCTTCATAATTAGCAATGTTCCTCTTCATGATGTCCATGCACGGCCCCAGCAACCTCTCAAACGCTTGTATGTCCATAACTGCCGGCAGAAACGTAAACAAGTGTCACTAATTAATAAACGTCAAGTTTGGAAGCGGAATGTGACATTTAAAAAGTATCAACGAGGATAGAGTAAAATACCCTTAGTTATGATGTGTTTTTTTTACCCTCTCCGGTTGTGCTGTAACGTAAAGCGCTCCAACGTCACGTCAGGGCAGTGTTTAGTTTGATTTAAGGTACAGTGTTGCTTCTCTCAAAAGCGCGTTATCACTAGCTGCTATGCACGTCATAGAAAAAAGTCAGTAAGTCAAACAAGCCGGCTTGTTGCTTGGCCATCTACAGTGCCCGCCTAAAGTATTGAGACAGTAGGCATGTGTGGAACATAATTAAAGAGAATGAACGCTCTGGTGCAAATTGCCTGGTTGATCACAGTAGGATGAAACATTGTTCCCGTCAATGTTTTGGTTTTTGTTGTTTCCTTATATTGTCCCTATTTGATCGTTTCTTCCTGTCGTTCCAGTTTTGTCTATCCCACCTGTGTTTGTACTCACCTCGGTCCTGTTTACCTGTGTTTATACTCACCTGTTTACCTGAGTATTTAGTTCTGTCTCCTCCTCCAATTCCCTGTCGATGATTGTTTGTCGTGAGACACTTGCTTGCGTGTTGCTTGCGTTCGGTTCCGGTTAGTTTTGAATAAACGTACCTGTTGAATCAACGTCTTGCCTGTGCACGCAAACCGCTACAATCCAGGAGCTAGGCGTGTTTGTGTCAGCCACTACAGTCCACAGACTACAACCAGCAAATGAACACAAACTCAACACAATGTGTGTTGGCTCAAGGCTCAAAATCAGAACAGCGAGGTTGTACCTTGAGTACAAAAAACAGCCTCACATTTTTTGGGAGAAAAGAATAGTTGGGGGATGAGACATAAACTAACCACCGGAGTGACGATGAGAAAGTGTGGAGAAAAAGGGACCAGCCTGAGATTCAGAGCCTCTGTGAATGGTGGGGGGGTTGTTATAGCCGGGCAAGTATGGCTGCCACTTGAAATGGCCAACTTGTCCTCATTGATGACATAAGTGCAGAAGCAGAATTCGATTCTGAATTGTAGAGAAAAACCTTGTTTTTAAAGCAAGACAAAGAACTAAAAGGAAGTGCCAATGCAACTGCAGAGGCCAAAAGGTGGAAAGTTATCAACCGGTCCAATCTCCAGATCTAGTACACAAACACGCTGGAATAAAAAATATAATATTTTAAACACCTGTCAACAGTTTGACCTCAAATACGAAATATTGGAATATAAAGCCAAAATAAAATACCTGCCTACTGTCACAATAATTGGTGGACCCTGTAGAGAATACCGGCCTACATTGTGTCAACTCCGTCCTACCCAACCCGTGTTGCCACTTCCAATGCTCCCCGTACTTTATTCCAGATAGCGAAGGTCATTATTGTTGCTTGAGGTTTTATGCAATACTTGAGTTACCATTTCTCTAACAAGAGTATTAAACATATTGTCTATTTCCAATGTCTTTCTCTCGCTTCTGTAAGTCGGTAAAGTAAAGTAACCCAGCATCTCACTGGGCCACACCCATAGCATAGCATGTGACGGACACCATTTGAGAACATTAAGTGGAGAGCGGTTAAAAGTGGTACCTAAACATTTGACGGTTCCCACAGCGTAAGCTGAAGCAGCTCGGGGCTTGTTGGTGACCAGGGCCAGTTCTCCAAAGTACTGCCCCCTGGAGCAACAGGCAATTTCCATCTCGTCGTCGTCCTCTTGGTCTTTTTTCGTCTTGGTAGAAAAAATAAAGTGTGCATTTTATTTAAAATCCCTCAAATCTATCTCATCGTGAAGTTTATATGAAAGAGGGGGGGGGGCTTGCCAAGTGACCTTCACTAACCTTGGTTCTTTTCATGGTGATTCTAACTTGACCAGACTCAACAATATAAAAACAATCTGCTAGATCACCCTGTAACAGAAGAGAAATTTACTGCTGTAATAGCATGAAACGCTTACAAAAACCAACAAAGATCGACCAATGATGTCTTACTCTTAGTTTACTGAATGTAAATTAAATGTAATCAACCCTGATCACCTGAGCAATTATCTGTTCTCTGTCACCGAAGGCTTTTGAGGACAGCACATCCACCACCTTCATTCTCTCAGAAAGCTGTGGAAAATTAGATTTGAAACTCATTTAACATTTGTTTCAATGAATCGTTGTATTTTAAAAATGCACTTTTGATTTTACCGGTAAAGAGAAAGGGAGAAAAACTAGGTTGCCCAAATCCTAGGGTCATTGATATTCTAAACAATCAAAGACACCATGTACAGATCAGGAACCAGCCTACAAGACACACCAGGAAGATGTATACACAGTACCTCTAACGATGTCAGCAGTGGAAGTGATTGAATAAACTCCTCATAAAGTCTTCTCTTCAACGCGTTATTCTTCACAATTATCCTTCTGAACGTCAGACGATCCTGAGAAATAATCAATTAGTAATTCTAACGGCATGTTAAGTAACGTCAATGTCTATCAATGTTAAAATATATTTTTTAAAAGATCACGATTGTGGTTCTGCATTCACACACAATTCTGATGTTTTTTTTACTAATTGGTCTTTTAAATAAATGTTTGTAACTAATTGGACTTTTAACTAATTGTTCTCCTAATTAGTCTCCTAAAATATTTTGTTGTGACATTTGTTTTTCCTTTTTTTTGATTCGTCAAAAGACCAATTAGTGGAAACAATCCGCATTGGACGGAAGCCCACCTTTCCTCTGAGACACACAGGCTGCAGTCCAATCAACAGTTTTTAGCCCCTGAGCCCTCACTACTTTCCCTTGGGGGAAACCGGTTGGCCCATTGCCAACGGGACGAGTGAACCACTCATGTAACCCACAGTTCAATGCAAACTTTGTTAACGTGTCTCAAGTCGGTGGGCGCAAAGCATCGAATTGGGCTTCTGTCAGATCCAATAATCAGTGGCCGGAGCTCTCGGTATCCAGCCCAGTGTTTCTCAACCCTGCCCTGCATGGTTTAGATCTCTCCCTGCCCTAACATACCTGATGTAGCTCATGAAGGACTCCATAATAAGCTGATCATTGGAATCAGGTGTGACAGAGCAGGGAGAGATCTAAACCATGCAGGGCAGGGGGGCCCAGGACCAGGGCTGAGAAACAGTGATTTAGCCAAATCACAAATGAGCTATCTGATGGTCATTCTCCTTTGCTTGGACAACAGCACTCTCAAGTACACTGGGATGTCAAGATGTGAAACGTCATTCGCATGCTTAGGGTGTAGCATTTAGAGCTGCCTACTTTGCATTTGTAGTGAAGCCCCAGATGTTTCTCAAGCCCTAAATTATGTCAACTGATTCCAGCAGAGGGAGCTGTAAGCCAATGTCAAGATGTTCCACAAAGCGCTGTAAGGCTCACACGCTCCGCCCCCTTCATGGCTGAGGGCTGGAAATGACAGGCCATTTGTATGGAGAACACGATTGGTTGCTTGACTTCCTGAACCAGAATCCTGCGTAACCTCAATACTACATCATGGTATTTGGCAGCATCTTAACGCAATCCCCTGTGAGGGAACTCGGGTACAGCTTGTACAGTATAACACCTCAGAAAATATGGAAAAAACATTCTATTTTGACAGATGAATACACTGAGAAGGAATTGCAGTGGTTGGGGTGGTAGTTGTAGCAGCAATCAGTGTGTGTGTGTGTGTGCGTGTGCGCGCGTTTGCATTTGCGTATGCATGCCTCCACTGGGGGCGAAGATTCATCTCTCGGCTCAACAACGACCCAAAGTACACAGCCAAGGCAACACTGGAGACTCTTTGGGACAAGTATGGGTGTCCGTGAGTGGCCCAAGCAAAAGTCCAAATTGCAAACCTATTAAACATCTGTGGCAAGATCTGATGATCGCAGGGTTCCCCACAGATACCCATTGGGTATTTTTATTTTCACAAAGGTAATTGTTATTCACTTTGTGATCATGGGGCAAACAAGTTAATAAATGTAATAAATGATCAATTCAGTCTATACGTAAAGGGTACATGGCGAAAGGGTCTGAATACTTTCTGAAGGCGCTGCATGTGTGCGTCTGAACCCACCAAGCACCACAGGGCTCCGGGTGAGGTGGCTGTGATGGTAGCGGCCCTGGGAGTGTTGTACATCAGGGCCAGTTCACCAAAGCTCCCCTTGTTGTCATAAGACCCCACTGTCTTCTCCTCACCATCAACACGCATGCAGATGTCAAAGGTCCCTCTGAGAGACAGGAGAGGTAGTCAGAGGGAGAGAGAGAGAGAAGGACAAACAGAAATGAAAACAGAGAGTAAAGGAGAGAGAGGGAAGGAGAGAGGAAGCGACCACATTGCATTTTAGTAGACCTTTCAAGATGAAACATCATGTATATGTGGAGAGAAATCCCTGACCAGCCAACAGTCAAGTTCAACAACATGACCGTTATGCCAAGACGTTATACGTCAGGGATTACCTTTCTATGATGTAGAAGGTGTAACTCTGGTACTTATGGATTACCTTTGTATAACGTAGAAGGTGTAACTCCACTACATCAGGGATTACCTTTCTATGACGTAGAAGGTGTAACTCTGGTATGTCTGGAATTACCTTTCTATGACGTAGAAGTTGTCCCCGTCGTCATCCTGGTCTATAATGTGCTCTCCCACCTCAAAGAATTTTTCAAACATAGCGTCAAGTACTTGGGAAAACTGTTCCTGCAATAAAAGCAAACAAATGTTGATTAGATCAAACTAGAAGATTGCATGACATTAGACAACCCAAATTATTTTAATAGACACAATATTTGTGCCCTGAATTCTGCCTTAGCCCCTAATCCCAGGACAGTAAAGACACATCCTGTCTTGTGCTAGAAAAGCCCACAATGCATTGGGCCATGGCAGAAAGCTCCTGCCAAGGGCTACAGTCTGTTCTCCTTTCTGAGCAGTTTATGAGTGTGGGTGTGTAGGTACATTTGTGTGTGCATTCATGTGCAAACGGCTATGATGTGTGTGTGTGTGTGTGTATGTTTTCCTTCCAGATGAAAGAGACAGGGTTGGAGAGAAAGAGCTGCCTAAATGTAGGACTATTTATTCAGCCTACCGGGTCCAGGTTTTTAAACAGCAGGATGTCTCTGCAAGCCTCCTGCAGTCTCTGCCTCTGTTCGTCGGTTTTAGGATGGGTGACCTGAGGACATCAACACATGGTTTTAGGATGGGTGACCTGAGGACATCAACACATGGTTTTAGGATGGGTGA
>JACXGK010013661.1:0-12618 GCA_016801125.1 Novumbra hubbsi
GCTATGCCTTCTGCTCTATGGTGCTATGCCTTCTGCTGTCATTTTACAAACATGCCTAGCAACAAGATACAAGTGGGTGTGGTGTAGGGACAATACAGCAGTGGTTCTCAACCCTGGTCCTTGAGCCCCCTGGCCCTGCATTCAGATGTTACCCTCTTCCAACACACCTGATTCAAATGAATGGGTTTACATCAGCCTTCTGCTGAGCTTGATACCTACTCATTCATTTGAATCAGGTGTTGGAAGAGGGTGACATCTAAAACAAGCAGGGCAGTGAAGCCCCAGGACCAGGGTTGAGCACCACTCCAATGCATCATGGCTAAGAGCTGTTCCTAGGTGCTACATTACGTCCATAACAGTTTATATTATATAATGGATTATTGACAACCTATTAAAAATATATGTTTTATTTCCAGTCGAGCATTCTCTTCAATATGTCAATGTCATTTTTTACCTACACATGAAATTGTTTTCTTTTCTAATAGTTTAAGTCACTGCAAAACGTTTTTAAAGTTACTTCCAATGCTTCTATTGATTTATATTTACCCAGTCCAGTTTTTTGAGGGTTTGCACTCTTACAATTGGTATTGTTGACACATACATCAACTAATTAATGTTGACACCTTATTAAGGCCCGATTAACTATCATTAACATTTTACTATCTACTACCCATAATCTTTATTCTAAACATATCCTTCAAAATAACTTTATCAACAGTTTGTTGATTGTATGATCTGTAAAGTATTTACAATTTGACATCCTGACTCTTTTCTTTGTTTCTTGTTTGTGTGTTCTGTAAGACATCAAATATGTTATTTTGCATGCAAATGTTAATGTCCATAACACAGGAACTGCCTACTTGTCAACCACATTCCTCACATTAGACATCTGACCACATGCTCAATGACTCCTCCTTGGATATAATGGATTTAGTAGTTATGTAGCCAGCTTCAGATAAATAGCTGTTCCCCAACATATTTTTGTTTTGGATTTCCTTTATTTAGTCCCTCAAACATAATGCAGCCTTCTGCATGTTTAACTGGACTTTCCTGGTTGTTATTGCTAGCACAGAACATATTTGCTCTTATATCACACATGAATAATTGTTACTTCTGGTAATGTTTTCACTCACTGAGATGTTTTTTACTTAGAAGTGCACAGGTTCTGTATAGAAAAAGAATACAATTACAATCGTTACTTTATCTTAGAGAAAAGCGCTAATCTAGAAAAGGCTTTATAAGATTGACTTGTTTAGAATAGAATTGCAAATAGCTTATTTGCTTACAGCTTATTGCTGTATAACACTTGCGATACAATTCTATTGAATTAAGCTGCAGTTTAATTGAATGAAAGCAATTATGGGACCTATGATGAATAGGCCCAAGCGTTAACTGGTATAAGTATAGTACATTTCTCCCCTAAAACCCACATTGCCATGGTCCTTCGCAGGCCTCTGGTGTTTCTGTGCAGACTCAAAGAGCAGGAGAGCAGCAGCCTGGGATTACTAGCTTCTTCCTAGAGGTTTCAGCGACGTGGCGCGGATGGGTTACCTCAGACTTCAGATAGGGCCTGGCTGGGAGAGGGAGTGAGTATGGACAACCTTTCTGACTTTGGGTCTCTGTGTCCATCCAGCCTGAGGGAATGGGAGTAAGTATTTATGGAACTTTTCTCCTTGTGTTTTAGTTTTGTGCGTGCAATATACATATATTATGTGTTGGTGAATTGAAATATTCTGAAGTCATCCTAATTGTTAACAGTAGAGACAGATATTTGGAAAAAAAAGTCTGTGCAAAGGTCTGTTTGTAGGAACACAGTATATATTGAAACATCGAAGAATTATTATATACTTGGTTGTGTCAAACTGTTAATAAATGTTGTTAATTTTGTTTGAAACAGCACTAAAACACATCCTTCTCTCCCTAAAGGACCAGCAGCTGTGTGGACGATTTGATGGATGAGGAGGAGAAAGACAGGGCGAAAAGGTATTTTGTGTGCGTATGTGTACATATGCGTGTCTGACAGCCAGCTTGAGGATGAGAGATGAGGCAGATAGGTTCTCACCTTTAGATTTGGATGGTTTTCTTTGACAAAGTCCTACTTTGACATTATATTGTGGAAGGTGTGTACTTTGCAGATTTGAAGATTTCAAGTGTTCTGGTGTAGAGAAGGTAGCTACTTACCTCAACAACTTCAGCACAAAGACAAGTGTTTTGAAAGGATGCTGTACCTATGCCGCTAAGGAAACTAAGGTGGAAGAAGACTTCCGGTTCAAATGCACTTATTTCTGAGTGTATGTTTTCTGAAATGTAATTCCGTACATGTATTATCTTCTCTATTAAAGGGCATCTCGTAACAAATCGGAAAAGAAAAGAAGAGACCAGTTCAATGTGCTCATCAAGGAGCTATGCACCATGCTGCAGAGCCAAGGCCATCCACGCAAGATGGACAAGTCCACCATACTCCAGAGAACTATCAACTTCCTGCAGAAACAGAAAGGTAGGAAGTGTAATGCAGTTGTCCGAGTCATTGAGTCTCTTCCTGACCTGTTGTGTGTGTGTGTGTGTGTGTGTGTGAGCACACAGCGTGTGCCTTTTTCCATACATGCCGAACATCTCTGCTTGTAAAAAGGGTGGAGAAACATAGACCATCTTCCTACTAATCTTGGCCCAGACAGACAACCTTAACTTACTCTGTTTTCAGATTTAATGTCAACGGTCAATGTTTATGAGGTGGCTTTTGAAACAGAAACCTTCATTATCTGGGGATATTCTGTGACTTCACTTACTCTGTTGTTATGTGTCTGTTATGTTTTCAGAGGTGGCTTAACCACTGGGGTCTGTTCAGAGGTATTCCTCAGGATCCTTCCACTACTGGCTTATTTGGCAGTAATGGTACCCTGGATGGGACGTTTTAGTGCTCACACTATTTCACCTGTTTCTGCCATCTCTCTCCTCTGTTTCAGAAATCACATCACAGTCAGAGTCGTGTGAGATCCGGCCAGACTGGAAGCCTTCGTTCCTCAGTAATGAGGAGTTCACCCAGTTGATGCTAGAGGTAACGATCAACTCAGCCCCACTGACCTCCGCTTTACAAGGATGTCAAAGGAACTCCTTGGCTAGAACGGATGAAAGTGTTGAAACGAAATACAGTGTCCTTTGTTTATAGACAAGGACTGAAACAAATGTAACATACAACCATTAAAGTAGCTGGCAACAAATAATGACTTTGTTTTCTCTCTCAGGCTTTAGATTGTTTCCTTATTGCGATAACTACGGATGGAAACATTCTATACGTGTCCGACAGTGTGTCTTCACTAATTGGTCATTTACCGGTAAGTGAGAGACAGGCTGGTCTTAACAGCGTTCCCTGTGGTGATGATGAAAAGGTTTGATTCCATTCTGGGATCTTCATATTGCATGTAATAAAGACACACAAGAGGGCTGCAAGGATTTAGTATCATTTACAGCTCGAAAGTCTCCCGAGTCTGATCGTATCATGTGGGAAATATTAAGCGTCTGTTTTTGAACTCACCCTTCAAATCAATCATTTACACTACGAATGAATTTCATTTGGACACTGTCACTAAATTATACTGTTTTTACTGGACCTTACTTTAACACGTAAATGGACAAGATGGACAATAGACGCCCATCTTTTGTGCTTTTGAATCAGTCAGATATGGTGGACCAAAATATCTTGAACTTCCTCCCTGAGTGTGAGCATGGGGAGGTCTATAAGCTGCTGTCGTCCCATGTGCTGATGTCTGACCCTATCTCGGCTAACTTCCTTGAGAGTAAGTATGGATTCATTTCTCCTATTCCCTCCACACAGTTGAGAAGTCTTTGTGACTGAAGCTCATTCCAAACGTGCTCGAACAATAATACCTCTCTCAGAAACTGAGAACTCTTATTGTAGCCAAAGTAGTAACCGCTTATGGCAGTTGAGAGTCGGATCCAAAACAAGGAAGAATAACTCCATAAATAATCAGTCAAGATCACCAGTTACTACATTTTTACGGTAAAACGTCTTTGGATGGTGTTGTATTATAAAAATGTATTCTTATTTTGATTTGTGAGACTTAATTGATCTAATAGTATATTTGTAATGCTTACTTTGTTGTGTACCGGTATGTGCTATGCTTGGGACATCCTGGCAGCTCTCTTTAGATGCTTACACTGTTTAAATTCGAGACTATGCATATCATTGAGCCCAGCAAAGCACTCTATTGAATTCAGGCTGTAGAATACTGACAAAAGCATTAACGAGCATCAAAGGTTTTAGCGCACCACACTCCGCCCTGGCAAGCTGTCAATTAACTTCTGGGCCACATCCTGAATGATGGCGGCCCATTTTTGCATAATCATTGCTTGGAATTTATCAGAATTTGTAGGTGTTTGTTTGTCCAACCACCTCTTGAGGTTTGCCGACAAGTTTTCAATGGGATTAAGTTCTGGGGAGTTTCCTCCGCCATGGACTCTTGTTTTTTTCCCCAAGCCACTTAGTTATCACATTTGCCTTATGGCAAGGTGCTCCATCATGCTGGAGAAGGCATCGTTTGTCACCAAACTGTTCCTTGAATGTTGGGTGAAGTTTTATGTGCCATTCTTTAATTGTGGCTGTGTTCTTAGGGACAAATGTGAATGGCTGAGGAAGAAACCTCACATATGAATGGTCTCAGGATGCTTTACTGTTGGAATGACACAGGACTGATGGGATAGCTCACCTTTTGTTTTCCGAACAAGCGTTTTTTGGAATGCCCCAAACAATCGGAAAGGGTATTCCGAGAAAGGGTTAGCGCGGTGCGGTTAAAGGCGCTCTGCAACACGACCAGCGAGCGCCAACACCCAGCCAGGGAGCAGTCCGGAGCCGTCGTAATGCCCCCTTTCCCTGCCTACAGGCATCTCTCCCTCCATCTTTCTCCACCACCTGCTGCCCCACGCGACTGGAACGGCAGCCACCTATACCCAGTTTGAGTGCAAATCAGTCACTTGTAACTCAAACAGTCGCTCGGCTATTAGTCATTCATTTGGTCCGCTTCCTGTTTGTGTCCCTCGTTTACTATATTTGGAGAGTCTAGCGTATTTGTATATTAATTAGTTTTTACATACTATGCGTGACTTTTAGAGGCAACATGGCAATGTTATTGACACGGAACAATTATTCATAGGCATGTACACCTGCCTGTTCTGCTCTGCCGCGGTACTAAGTTCGGCTCAGTGCACTACACCAACGGACAGGGCTGTGGTGACCTTTTTCTATTTTCTGATCTCCAATTTTGTACTTCTTTTATGAGCGATATCCATATCAATTATACATCAAATCATGCCGTAGCCGAGGAGTCACATGCTAAACACAACACACAAATAATTTTATTACCACTGTGTGTGAAATTATATTTGTCACTGTGATAGTGTTAGAAGTTCACACGGTGATGTAATGTACCTCAGACCACCTCTACATTGCAGCCCTGAAGCTGAACTGACCTTAAATATAGAGCATGTTGCTATGTTTGGCTTTTACAGTTTATTGGATTGCTGGATAGTGTGGTCCCATGATTAGTCCTTTAGCTAATAATAGTAGCTAGCCAAGCAGCCTGGTTAGCAGTTTTAATCCCTGTTATGGTAGCTTCAGTAATCCACAGCAGTGCTGCCTGTATCCAGGGCTCCAGACACTGACCTTAATCCCATGTTACAACTTTGCTTCTGAGAATGGAACTGTGGAATCATCTGGGTCAGTTCTACTCAAACTTTTTTTTGCATAGACCACATTTTTTTCCTACAGATGACTTAACGCAAATAGCTAATGTAGTTTATGAAAAGAATCCCCTCAAGACAAATGTTACTTTCTATATGGGTAGCTGGTTGCCATTGAATAATGCACATCATTTCATTTCAGGGCAGCAATTGGCTGTTACTCTTAAAGCAACATAAGCAGACCTGGCTATATATTGAAGCCTTTTATGACTATGAAAATCTATATTTAAATTAAAACATTTATTCTGATGGATCGTTGTGTTTTTTGTGGAAATGATTTGCGTAAGGAAGTACAAGTCAAACATTATCAGTGCATTTTCTGCGGGAGCGTTTTAATGGCCCAGTGACATACCAACCCCCCTTTACTCCACTGGTCTCATCTTGCCGCTGCCAAGTAAAGCCTCAGCTGTAGGAAAAACCCTCCGGAGCCTGATAACGGAGACAGACTATGTTAGGCTGATCGCCTTTCACTGGGAGCTGTGTGCTAGTGAGAGAAAAAAACTATAGTCGGCTCAATAATTATTTTCAGAATTGTTTTGCCTAAGATTTGCTGGTTCAGTCTGCTTTTTATACATGTTTCAAAATGTTATCTACTTGTATTTCCTTTCACACCGTGAATAAAAATGTTTGTCTTGCAAAAGTATTCACACCCCTGTCCAATTTCTCTCAAAACTGAATAACAAATAATACACTGACATTCCTTTGTTTGATATTTTATTTTTAAACACTTAATTATAAAACACTCAATTATTGGAAGTTACAAATGTAGGTGGCTTGAAGTGCGGAGCACCAGTCAACCACTGGAACCTGCTTCTGTTCATTTGGGAGGAACCTCTTTCTGCAGGACATTGATCACGAGCACAAGGCCAAAGCAACATTGGAGTGACTCAAGAACAAAAAAGAATGTCCTACAGTGGCCCAGTCAAAGTCCTTGTCTTAATCCCATCGAGAATCTGTGCCACTATTCAAAAAGTACAGTCCGCAAGTGTTGTGCAACTAACCTAAACAACCTGGAGCCAATCTGCTAAGAAGAATGAGTCAAAATCACTCTGACAATGTTTGAAAAGCTGGCATATAACGCAAAAACCTGAAAACATTTGCAAGACGCTGTTTATATAACAAAGAAGATCCAATAGAGCATTTGTAAATATGCACTGTAAACAGGCTATTCACTTTTCACTATTCACTCATATCTCCTCTTTTTTCCAGGTGAGACACGTATTGACTTTTGCTGTCATTTATCAAGAGGAAACATTAACCCAAAGGAACCTCCTACCTACGAGTATGTGAAATTTGTTGGCGATTTCAAGTTTCATAACAATGGTGGGTGTTTTTTTTCTGAATCCATCTCAAAAGTTCTTTGGAATGTTATAGTTCCTAAATCTTTTAATCATTTAAAATACGTGTGTGTTTACAGAAGACTTTCACTCTCAACTGTCATGAATATGCTAACTATACCTTTAGCTACTGTCCGAGCTACAAACAGATAAACTTAGCTATCTAATAGTAAAACCAACCTTATTTATTACACTGCACATCATCCTGAGATCACCATCCTGGAACTGGAAACATTCATATTCCAGCAGGACAATGACCCCAAGCATACAACCAAAGCTATATTAGAGTGACTTAAAACAAATGACATAAAAAAAAAATGGCAAGTAATAATACATCTCAAGTCATAGCCAATTAGATGTGTTGTGGCTGATTTGCCATTGCCTCTAAGCTGGAACTCACATTACTCCTGTACTAAAAGGTCTCAGTGTTATTTTAAAACAAAGACAAAAAGCCTGCGACACACTGCTATGGCTGGGAAACACAGTTGACTACCTTTTCAGTGGGCCTATGTACTGTTTTAATGCTCTTAACATATTGATGTTATTGATTGGTATATGCTATGCTTAACGTGCAGTACATTCATCCTCCGGTGCGGTATTTAGAGAGACTTTTGTTTTATATTCCTTCTCACAGTGCCTACATCCTCTTGTAACGGATGTGATTTGTCATTACCAAGAACCCTGCAGTCGTCGCTGGAAGAGCAGGTCTGCCTTGTTGCCACCGTACGATTAGTCACTCCGCAGTTTTTAAAGGTGAAGTAATCTCCCTTTTGTGAAATATTTGCTGGGTCCATTTATTCTAATGTATTTGTCCCCTTGCTCAGTTGTGCACCGGGGCCTCCCTCACCTTTATATATTCCTATTAGAGCCAGTGTACAATATTCTAGGAAGGCAGTGCTACACATCGATGTATTAGCCCCCTGGTCCTCCTATGCTTCTGCATTTAAATATTTATTAGGCAAAGTGATTTATAATCATTTGTATTTCCATGCACAGGACTTGTGTAATGTTGAAGATCCCTGCGATGAATTCACATCTAGACACAGCCTTGAATGGAAGTTCCTGTTCTTAGATCACAGGTAAGAGGAGCCGAGAGACATTATGCTCCATCTGTTATCACTCTAACTGATTGTTTCACAGCCTGACGCAAAGCAACACTATCATCAACGCCCACCAAAAACGGACACAATCTGTGTTGCACATCTTTAGCACTACAGTAACCCGTAGATTTAAGAGGACAGCTGCTGTGCTCACTTGTCCCTGGGTTGACCTTAACATGATATTGATGTTTGTAAACTGTTATTAGCCGGCATGACACACCGATCCGCTGTGTGTCCCATGGTAATGTAGCATCACCTTGACATTGGATGACCAGGCTTCTGCTCTTACTTACCACCTGATTGGCTTTGGATGATCAGACATCTTATTTTACTTGCCATCAAATTGGTAAAGGGTGATCAAACAGCTGGAGACGTGATTGGCTGACTGCATAGCCGGGTCTTCTGACCCGGAACACCACAAGGCATGCCACGCTGTTAAAAGATCCGTTAGAAACAGCCCAGGCTGGTACGCTCTGTCATAACACCAGAAGTGCAGCATCAAACCTATAAAGGCCTGCTTATGAAGCACAGCCGATGAGCACTGAGGACGACAACCCTAAGACACTGTTAGATAGCTGGGCAAGAAGGTTTAACCAGGCGAGGAAACTGTACGTCTTGTCCTCTGCTGAGCTATAATTAGACATTCACAGCTCCTTACCAAACTTCTGTGCTGGGTTTCAAGAATGGCTGCCTTTATTATGTGACCAGCATGTCATTCTGAATTTGGCGTATGTGGGACTGAACTGAGGATTGATTAATGAAACGCATTATCAAGTGAGCCAAAGTCATGTCTTTATCATGGCTGTTATTAGACCACGTTGATGTGTTTATGCATATTTTATGCATGACCAATGTAAGAAGAACCCTGAGGGAGTATACTCTTTGTGTAGTTCCATGTGTCAAATCTGTGGGAATCAGATTTCATCTCTCTGTGTGCTTGATGCAATGCCGGCTTTTAAGGTTTGTTTAATCCTAAGGTTAAGGTATTTTTTCAATGTGCTTGTGAATGTAGTGATTACCTTTACAATTCATGTTGTTTTGTCCAAGCTTAATTACAAAACAATGTGTGGTCATATTCAGCTGAATAGTTTATTATCTTGAATATTCTCTCGTTCCAGGGCTTCACCCATCATTGGCTACTTGCCCTTTGAGGTTCTTGGAACTTCTGGCTATGATTACTATCATGTGGATGACTTGGAGCTTATAGCGCAGTGTCATAAGCAATGTAAGCAACCTTCTCTACTACCCCCATCCCCCCAACTCAAACAAAAACCCGATGCAGACTACATTAAGAAAAATAGGTCATCACACTGTTAGTTACACTATAAGACCATAAGACGTGCGTAAAAAAGCCTAGACCCATGAGGCTGCTCACACCTTGTCACCCCTACGCTGATGTTTCAGGACATTTCCAATGCCTCCTACATTGTACAATGTGAACCAGGCAGGTGTATGGGTTTGTGTATCAGGTACTGATCTGTTGAAAACATCTTTTTGTATTGTGTTGCCCCCACAGTAATGCAGTTTGGGAAGGGTAAATCCTGCTACTATCGGTTTCTGACCAAGGGCCAGCAGTGGATATGGCTTCAGACACATTACTACATTACTTACCACCAGTGGAATTCCAAGCCAGAGTTCATAGTGTGCACCCATGTAGTTGTCAGGTAAAATCAATTCCTGTATTTCTCCCGTTTGGTAACGTATACTCTGGCGCCCCCTAAAGGTGAAACGTTTTAGCCTCCCAGTTCTTAACCGGTAGTGGAATATCGCAGAGCTATTTAACCTGATCTACTACACCTCTTGTAGCATCTTGTTGATGGAAATACGTGCTGTCTACCTTAGCTGGGTGCTCTATAGGACAAGGCCTTTTAATGAAATCTATTGAAACCACATAGAAGCATAGATTTGACCTTGGATCTTTCTCCTGCACACTTTCACTGACTAGTTATGCAGAGGTGCGAGCAGAGAGGAGGAGAGAGTTTGGCTTGGAAGAGACGTCACCTGAGTTGGAACCTTCCTCCATTAAGGTATAAAGACCTTTAGATTAAAACACTGACTAATTTTGACACCCAGCAGGATTTTATAATGGATAGCCATGT
The DNA here is from genome assembly GCA_016801125.1 of Novumbra hubbsi. NCBI lineage: Eukaryota > Metazoa > Chordata > Actinopteri > Esociformes > Umbridae > Novumbra > Novumbra hubbsi. The sequence goes on from JACXGK010013661.1 coordinate 10,291, forward strand.
CCCCAAATCCAGCTCCAATTGTAGACATCTGTACCATGTCAGAATTCTCAGTGGGTAAACGCAGATATGAGGCGGATAGGTCAGTGGTTAGAATAGGAAGAGCAGTTACCATAACATTGGTGGATCCAATCCGGCGTGGTAACAGACCTGTCGTTTATGTCATCGAGGAACTGCAAAAGTCCTTCTGGGTAAACGTCTGTTAAAAAGGGTCTGTGTCCCAGATATTGTCCGGAGTGGCCGTCTGATTGTTCCCTGCTGTGTCTGCGTGCTCCAGGAGGTGTACCTGGACGTGTGCCCCAGCCGGGACCCCGCCGCCGGTCAGCTCAGCAGGGCGGGCTCCGTGTCCTCCCGAAGCTCCCGCAAGTCCTCCCGCACGGCTCAGTCTGACTCAGCCTGTGAGTGGCCCCCTCTGCTGCCCTCCCTCACCCTGCTAACCCCACAATACTGCCACGCCCGCGCAGAACCCCCCCCCCACCCTGGAACACACAACGCCACACCGGCACACCCTGCCGGGGTGCTAATTTCAATTCCTGTTTCTGGTGATGTTCTCCAGCCGCCAACTCTTCTTTGCGCTACATAGACGCTTGCACGCCGTCACAGCAATCCGCGTCCGTGGCTGGGATGGATCACAATTCAGCCAGACTCGCGCCCAGTACCACAAAGGTGAGTTCCTGAGCGTGCCTGTGGGGGAAACCCCGTACCTGTAGTATTGTTTGTGGCGGTGCCCTGGAATCCTTCCTAACTCCCCCGTCCGCTGTTGTCCTTTACCTCGTAGACTATGATACCGAAGCCAAACCCTTTCGATCTGGTTCCCCCATTGGGTCTCCCCCTTTCTCCTGCCTGCAGCCAGCACTCCTCAATGGTTGGTGTTTAGTCTGTCTGTCTCCTGTGTGTGTGTGTGTGTTGGACTAGGGGTCTCCTAGTGTTTGCTGTTTTCTGTTGGTTATCGTCTTTTCTCAATTGCGTGTCCATCTGAAATATCTCCATGTACTCGAACTGTGTTTATACAGCACATTACTTACGTTAAGTCCATTCCAAGGTGCCCATCCAACCCACCCGCCACCCTCCACACATTCAGGATTATAATAAAGTCAATCTAAATGCAACACTATGATTCTTGAGTATGTTGAATTTATCTAAATGATCAACTCATCTTAAATGGGGCCCAGTAAACGGGTATTATATGTCTGCATGGCCTAATCAACCTAGAATGATTGTATAGAAGACCTTTGTGGTACTAGAGTGTTGTTTTTCCTAACTACAGAAGAGACATTTCAGATCCCAACAGTATAAAAGGCCTGAGCACGGTCTGTGCCTGGTACTGGGATGTGAAACGCCTGGTTCATCCTGTGTATTCGGTTCTTTCAGTCCCAAAAACAACACCAGCCACAGCAGTCCATGTACCAGCAGCCCGAGACCCCTGGTCCTCATGTGGGTGTCATGCACCAGCTCAAGGAGCAGCTGGAGGAAAGGACACGCATCCTGCAGATGGACATCAAGACTCAGCAGCAGGAGCTGCATGACATCAAGGAGAAGCTGCAACTGGCTAACCTCCAGGTAACCCTATCTAGTCAGGCGCCTGTTTAAAACAAACCCTAACCCTGTCTAAAACAATCCCTAAACTTAACCCTGTCTAAAACAAACCCTAACCATGTCTAAAACAATCCCTAAACCTGTCTAAAACAATCCCAAAACTTAACCCTGTCTAAAACAAACCCTCACCCTGTCTAAAACAATCCCTAACCCTGTCTAAACAATCCCTAAACTTAACCCTGTCTAAAACAATCCCTAACCATAAGCCCATTGCCATACAGTGATACTGTAGCTCATCTCTCCATTGCTTGCACATGTGTTTGTGTGTCCAGATGTTGTTACAGCAGCCCATTCACAGTGATTTTAGCCAGGTCCTTTGGCAGCCGCAGCCCCAGCAGCAGGGTCCTGGGAGGCCGGCCCAGCAGCAGACCCAGTCTGGGGTGATTAGGCAAGCCTCAAGCCGCTCAAAACAGCCTCCCCATGGAGGCCGCGGCTCCTCCCCTCGCTCTGTCCTCAGAGAGCCCAGCACACCCTCTCCTCAGGTACCACAATGCTACCTCTGTTTCTAATAGCATTCAGCAATTATTTTAGCAGGGTAATGGGAACTTACAGGTTTGAGGTGTAAGCAGGGCACTGGGAACTCACAGGTTAGAGGAGTTACTAGGGTACTGGGAACTCACACGTTTGAGGAGTTAGCAGGGCCCTGGGAACTCACAGGTTTGAGGATTAAGCAGGGCACTGGGCACTCACAGGTTAGAGGAGTTACCAGGGTACTGGGAACTCACAGGTTTGAGG